>JAVGVS010001118.1:0-33833 GCA_032718565.1 Distichodus sexfasciatus
CAGTTTCTCCAGTAAAAGAAGACACAGAATATGCACATATAAATATACAAAAAAATATAAACCCTAAAGTAGAAGTAGAAATAAAATAAGCTAATCTAGTAGTAGAGGTAGCTAGAAGGAGTAGTGTTTCTAGTAACTACAGTATATTTTATTTTACAAATAGTAACGTAGTTTGGAAGTGTCATGGGGTGTGTTTGTGCAACAGGAGGCTTTGGCACCATTGCAAGCTTCTTTTATTTACAGGCAAAAACAAATCCGACTCAATGGCTAAACTCTAATGACTCAAATGGAAGCGTCTTCTAATGCAAAACACAGAGCACACCAACATGGGTCAGCGTGATGGAGGACTGACCGAAACAAAGGGGAGAGACAGGACTAAATAGGGAACGAACGAAATAGAAACAAACGCAAACACTAAACAGACTGATTAAACTAAACAAGATACTTAACACTAAACCAATAGATGAACTAACTGGACTAACTGGAGGAGGGAACTAAACTGGGATCAATGAAGCAAACATATCCAGAAACTAGGAACTCAGGACTAAGCAAACTCAGGTGTAACCAATACTTAAGCTAATTGCTAATTGAACTAATAAACCAATCAAGACAGGAGGGCAGGACAAAGGAAGTTAACAGACGTATCACACTAGACAGACAGGACAGGACAGGACAGGACAGGACAGGGGTGGCCTCCAGTGGGCAGCCGGAGTAAAACCCCAGAGGGAGGCAAACACTACGTTATTACAAAATATTGGAGAATGATGGCAGTGTAATGGTTAGGGAGTTGGTCTTGTGGTCGGAATGTTGCCAGTTCTAGTCCCAGATCAATAAAGGTACTACTGAGGTACTCGTGAGCATGGTACCGTCCCCAAGCACTGACTACTGACCACATCAGCTGCCCACTGCTCCTTCATACACATTTCAGATCAAAATAGCAGTCATCGCTCTCTGTGATTACTAATAATCACTATCAATATCAGCCTTAAAATAAAACATATCGGTCAGCCCTTACTGAGATTCACAGTACTGTTAGCACCAGGAACAACCATTTGCAATTTGTGCCTTCTAAAAAAGCAGGATCAATATCATTCCGCATCACTCAGGTCTGCTCCAGAGATATAAAATCTCCTGGTTTAAGGTGGGCTTATTTCTGGTAGTTATTATTGGTTAAAAACCTCTGCATGGAATACCTCTGGATTTATCGTGATATGAGGCTGACGGTCGCTTGTCAGAGGGTGGATGATGAACCGCTTACAGACTTCAATAAAGTGCTGAATTATAACAGCTGCAGATGAGAGAGGAGAGAGAGCTGCTGAAGTCGTTCCTGTAAAGAGGGTCTTGTGCAGCGTTAAAGGGGCAGTTTGGTGAGGTAACTGCCCCCCAGGGTGTTCCCCGCTCGCTGCCTTAACGCTGATGGATGCGCCCGCTTCGGCCTCAACGCGCTCGCAGTAAATATGACATTAGAGCACACAGCGTGTAGACCAGCAACTACACTCACAAAACTCCATCACGGAGCCGCTTCAGCATCACGCTACATTAAATGAGGATCTCACGCTTAAAGTCGCCGCAGATCAACTTCCAGCAGCGGCAAAAACACCACCAAGGCTTTAGAGTAAAAGCAGCAGTGTGAAGTAAAGCTGCAGCAATTTATCAACATAATCAGTAAAATTATTATCAATTACTAAAATAGTTGCCAAATAATTTCCCTATTTCACTTCTGTGTTTTAAAAGCCTTTTTAAAAACTCACCTTGTTACCTTGGACCATAATGTCCAATTTTTATCCCCATTTCTCACCTTTTAAAATTATTTTGAAACATTTTATTTTTTAGTTATTCCTTAATCGTAGTCATTTCATTGTGCTTATATTTCTAATATTAGTAATATTGTATTACATTGATCTAACTGAGCCATTGTTTTTCTGGTTGTAATGTTGATGTAAAGCATTTTGGGCTACATATTTATATATGAAAGAAACAATATAAATAATATTTATTATTATAATTAATTAATATGTTTATTTATTAATCAAAATTAATAATAACATATTTATTTATTTATCATTGTTGTTGTTTGTTAATAATAATAATAATAATAAGAAAGAAAGAAGAAGAAAGAAGAAAGAAGAAGAAATAATAATAATTCATGTAATAACATGTATATGTATGTATTTAATATAAATGAAAATTTTTCAATCAGCTTTGCCTTGCCTAAATAGGAGCGATATGATCTTGACATCAGGTGAAAGCACAACTGATGACATCCATTAAAGTCTGAGATGCTAAAACAGAGGTTAAAATAAATGTTTTTCCTTGCAGTGTCTTAACTAAAGCAGGTGTGAGGAGTGAGCAGGCAGAAAGCAGGATGCTGCACATCAGGACCTCCACAACATTACACTCTTATGAAAACCCTCTGTTATTTATTGGATTTGAAACCTGACTGAATGTGTGTTTGTTCATTGCTATACCATTTGTCTGATGTTGTTTGATGTTATTAAGTCGTACAGCACTTTGCTCATTGTTTTAAATAAACTTCATCATTAAATGAATGGCTCCAGTTTCCAGAGCCTACCCCGGGAACCGACGGGCGCAAGGCGGGGACCAACTCTGGGCAGGCGCCAACACACCACAGGGCACACACACATTTTCACAATCACACTCGCATCCACACATTACAGGACCAATTTAGAAGTCACCAATTAACCTACATTACATGCCTGTGGACTGTGGGAGGAAACTTGGCAGGCTGGAGAAAACATCTTGAACAGAGCCACTCAATATCACTGTCTCTGGTGTGATGTTGCACCGACTCCTGCATTACTGGCAAGAGTTACTTTCACCAGAATAAGTGTGAAGTAGGACATTGTAAAATGCTAAAAGTTTACTGCAGTTGATTCTACATCAGTGGAGGTGATGTGGTGCAGCATAATGACTGTAGACATACACTCTGTAGGAAACAGCTCTTTTACTCCTAACATTTTACTCTTGTGTCAAAGCTCTCGTGCTGTTGGGATTTTATTATCTAAACTAAACCGCAGTAAATCTCAGGTTTAAAGTGTGTAACAAGTATAATATTACTAAACATTTATTAGTAGTGCCTTAGATTACTGCATTACTGGCTAGTGGTTGATCTAGTGGAAGGTTGTGGGTTTGAATCCTACCTCTGGCACTGCCACCATCATTAGGTCCTTGAGTAAGACCCTTAACCCCAAGTTGATCTCAGGAAAACTGTCCCTGAAAGGTGAAAGTGAGTGATTATTTCTCATTGTGAGCACAGTACACCACAACAAAATGTGAGCTCTGCATTTGACCCATCCATGAAGGAGCAGTGGGCAGCTGACATGAACAGCACTCAGAAGAGCAGTGCTTGGGGACGGTACCTTGCTCATGAGTACCTCAGTAATAACTACGGTCCTGGATTCAAACCTGTGACCTTCTGATCGCGGGGTGAACACCCTGCCATTACGCCATATCCACCAGATTTGAAGAACTGAAGAAAATGATCAAGCTCTTTTCCAAAGAATAATGAAAGGACCTGCCAACTTATATTCTGAAGAAAACTCTTTTGCCCTCCACTAAAACACTACACTCCTGGTTGGTGACATCTTCGAAGGCAAGACTGCCTCTAATCTTCAACACAGTCCGAAAAGAACATTTTCCGAAAAACAGAAAGGCAGCACGGCACGGGGAAGGAGGACTTCAAGTGGTGTTAAATTAATGTCAGCAAATCAACCTGATCCTTATAAAATTCATAAATGTGGAGAACAAGAACCTCGTCCTGCACTCTAAATGTAACCTTTGCAACTTTTTATACGAGTTGACACATGCAAATTCCTATAAATTTGCAATTACACTAGCATGTTGTCCGTTGACATTTTCCATCAGATGCTGCAGATAACGCGCTGTGGAGTTTAATGTGAGCTGGCTTTGCGGAAACGTCGTGCCGCTCTGACACTTCTCATTAACCAAGACAAAAATCAGCAGATGAAGCTGCTGATAAAGACTCAGAGTTGTTTGTTCTGCACAGATAATAACACTTTTTTCCGTTATCCCGCCTGGATGGACGGCTGATTATAAAACTACACTCATTCATATGAGTGACTCTTGTTGGTAGGACTGCTTTCTCATCAGGGTTGAGCGATATGAACGAAATCTCAAATCCCGATATAATGATGCACATTAGTTCTCTTTCTGTAAACCTGATAAATGAACAGTTTTTATGTAACGACCAAATGGAGAGGATTGTTTTTTACATTTTAAATTATATACTGAAATATGGACGTTACTTATTCATACATGATTGTTTTTCCCTTTTATTTACCACTTTGGGGCAAATGTTTAGCGAACCATAATGTAACAATGTGATGTTTTTAATGTTTGATGTTTAAAAATGTTTCACATAGCTGTCCATCTTGCTGGTACTGCCTTGGGACAGAGGATGCAGATGCAGGAGTTGAAACATGATTTTATTGACAGACCTCACACACCATATGGCTGTGTGATAACACCAAAATCTCATCCCAATATGTCATTTCATATCCCAATTACAATAGATATCACAATATAGTAGAATTTCTGTAAATTCTGTGTCTATCTGAGCTCAACTCATGCTCGAAACACTCTGCATGTTCATATGGTATGCCAAAATTGTTAATATTTTTTACAATTTTTTTAAACCACTTCATTCATTAAAAACACTGTAATAAATTAATACTTTTGACTCTGTTGAAAATGCAGCTTTTTGTGGTGCTCTAGTGACTTTGTGCTTTATATGCTGTAAAATGTCTATAAAACATGGCACTTTTTATGGTGCTCTAGTAAGGTGTCCTTAAGGCAAGTGGTGGCACTGTTGGCGTTCAGCAAGGAGGGTGCGGCGTGTTTCAATGTGAAGCCAGAGTTGAGAAGTCAGAATTAAGGCACAAATATAGCACAATAGCAGTCTCTGTGCCTACACCAGGTGGTGCCGTGGTGACTACTGCAAACCCTCATCAAACCATCACATATGTATTTTGCATATTTTATCGTATTTTGCAATACCACCAAATAAAAGATAGACTATATTATGAAACGATAGATGATTTAATTTCCTCATCCAGTTTGTATCATCATATCACACAGCTCTAACACACCAACTTGTCACAGGGCCCCCTGGACTGTTGCTTCTGCAGCCACCAGATGCTGCCATAATTTCATTTTGTTTTGCGTTGTCTTGTCTGTCGGCCCCTAGTCCCGCCTCCCCACTATTTCCAGCTAGTTCTGGTTAGTTAGTTACTTAGTTCACCTGAGCTTCTAGTGTTTGGTTTAGTCTTCTCCTTTCTCATTGGTTATTCCTGTGTTGTGTGTTGTTAGTTGTTGGTGTTTGCGTTGTGTGATTGGTTTTCATGTGTTTGATTTCTCCTGCCCCTTGATTCTCTTTCCCATATTAGTTTGTGTTTCTCCTCATTCCTTTCGCCCGTCTTCTGTCCACCCCTCATACCTACCCTCTGTCAGACGTGTTATCTGTTCGTTTTGAAGTTAGACTTTAAGTTTGTATTTGGCCATTGTGCCTTGTTTTGTTTCTCTTTAATAAAGTACTTGAGCCAAAGGGTTCACTTGGTGAACAGGCTACATATTATACACTTTATTGTGTGTTTTGTTACACGTTTCACCCCCAACCTGCAGAAAAATTGTCCGAAATGACATTTGGTGCCAGAAAGTTTGTGAACCACTGCATAGCGAGTGTTTTTCTGTTCTGACCACAAGGTTCTTGACCTGTTTCCTTCTTGTGAATTACTCATTTGCCTGCTGTTTTCAAGTTCAGAGTGCCTTGTGGACTGCCGTTCCTGCTTTTGAACACTGCCTGTTTATGAACTACGATTCTTGCACCACCCTGCTGAACATGAACAGAATTATTTTTGTATTCCACACTTGGGTCCATCTCAGTTACATAACCTTGTCTGCATCTTTGTTTGGCAGAACAGCATTATCAAGAAGTTGCAGTAGGCAAAGTAGAATGATTATGAATTTTATATGAGATCAGGCTGATTTGCTGACATTAATTTAACACCACTTGAAGCCTTTCTTCTCTGCTCCATGCTGCTGTTTTGGAAAATGTTCTTTTTGGAGTGTTTTGGTGATTAGGAGGCAGTCTGGGTTTGGAAGATGGCATTAAATCAGGATTAGAGGAAGGCAAAACAGATTTTTGTTCATCACTAGTTGATAGTTCACACTAAAATTCAGCACCGCTCCTTTTAATGAGGAAAAAGGAGTTTGATGGTCATCGTTGAGGTCACATGATGAGAGACAAAACTCATTGAAGCTGTACAGTTTGCAAACTCATTCCTATATATTTGTTAGTGCTAAGAGACATGGGCAGCGAGAATGGGATGTATGTACAGGAAACAAATTACATTAATCCTGTCAGCCATAGAAGTATCTCCTTCCACACATGGCTTCCTCTATAAGGGGACGTTCCTCCATCCTGTCAGTTCTGCTCCATGACCCTATCAATAAAGCATATTCTGATTGAGTGTCACACCCTAAACAGCATCAGGTGTCACCACTATTCCCACTTAAGCTGGGCTTACACTGTGCCATTTTCTTCCCATTTTCAGCCGATTTTTCACTCGTTAGCTTTATTTTTGGATTGGCCGGAGTTTTCAGCGATGACCCTCCGCGACAGCCAGCTGCTGATGCGACGATAGGTATAATCTGTCGATCATTATCCGAACTGCTGAATCCCAGCTGGAGTGGTGAACTTACGGGCACAAGGCAGGGAACAAACCTGGGCAAGTGCCAACACACCACAGGGCACACACACTCTCACAATCACACACACATTCACACCTTACATTTAGAGTTGCCAATTAATGTATAGTGCATGCTGCTGAACTGTGGGAGGGCAGAACAGCGAAGGAAACCCACGTGAACATGGAGAGAGCATGCAACCTCCACACAGAATGACCCTACGACTGACCCGGGGCTCAAACTCAGGACCTTCTCACTGTGCTAACCATTGTGCCACCGCGCTGCCACATCATATGGTCGGATGAATATCAAACCTGTTTGAAACGCTTTCGCAACAAGGGTATCTTTTCAGTGAAGCAGAGCCACGTGCTGACTCGCCTGAATCTACCTGGTTGGTTTTCCCTCATTGCACTAACACAGAACTGGAAGTGAAATGCAAGCAGTTTTCACTGATGAAAAAGATACTGAATTTTTGTTCAACAATATTATTATAATTGCTAAATTTTATTTACACAAGTGTGAATATATGAAGGTCCTCCCCAACTTTGTAACCTTTAAAAATGGTTTAGTTCTATTTTTAAATTCTTAAACAAAACCAAAAGTGCCTGTAAACTTTGTAATACTTTGTTTGACCTGTTCCCCCCTCTCTGATATTATATTTTGTAGATTGTAAAAAGATAAAAAGTCCCAGGGTGTAAACATGGCGACGCAGAGTGTAGTCTGGACAGAGGCACTGGAGGCTTGACTTTACAGTTCCGGGTAAGTAGTAGCAGTAGCAGTGGGAGCAGTCAGGACGCATCCGAGCATCTGCCCGTATAGTGTGTGCACATAAATCAGGAACTTTGACTTTTCAACACATGCGATTCAGTCGTACAGTTTGAGCTGAGGTTTACCGAAACCACTGAAAAAATCACACATGTATGTCCAGCCTCAGAGGAGCTCTTTAACAAAGAACCCCAGTCACGAATACTGGACTTTATTACAACCATAGACCTTAGGAACCATATCAAAGTTATTTGACTGCTTGCTCCGCATGACTATCAGCAAATATCAACCCCTCCTATTTGCAAGTCACAGCATCCTCTTACCATGACATAGCCATTGCAGCTAATATGGCAATAAGCTCCAACAAACAAGCAAACACAGTTTTCTGTCTTTGTTCCCGGTGTTCGGAGATGGTTATCGGCTCAGTTTCAAGCCGTTTGGAGAACTCCAGCACAGCTATTTTGAGCGCTGTGGTGGATCAATGGATATGGTATTTGTAAGTTTGAGGAGCTCTGTAAAATACGAAAAGGGAAAACAACGCACATTTCTATTCTGGTGTTAAAATGAAAAGCTATTGCCCCATTTTCGTGTCATTTCTCATTTTCTTATTTTTGTTTAAGCATCGGGAATCTGATGAACACGTGAAGGAATACGGACCATCCTTTTTCACCAGACTGCATTCGTGAGGTGGAACACAGCACAACACAGGACAGTAATGTGAAGCTGGAGCTGGTGGATTTATTCATTTATAGAGTAAATACACAGAAATGTTTCCGGTGTGGACTCAGCTTTTACAGCACAAGCAGGAACACACGTAGGACTAGACGAAGTGAAACTCTTCACCCTGACTGATTACACCTATGCGCATATTCTTATAAATACATATTGTTTTAATGTTTATTTTTTACATTTACAGTACTGACATTACAAAATACTGGCATGTCACTGCAGGAGTCTTTGATATTTACAGCAATATTGTATTTTTTAAAGCATTATGCATGCTGTTGTCTACTGCAAATATTCATCTTTCTTCAGAAACAGTACTTCATATTTGTACATACTTAAATGAAAATGTCTTATTTTTTACTGTTTTTAATGCAGTTTACACTTCTTTCATTTTGAAAAAATCACTTGAAAACATCAGGTGGCTGTCAATTTACAGCCTTTCTTGTAAAAAAAGTAAAGTATTTTATTGAGTTATGAAGCCACAGTAACAAAAATCGGTAGGGAAACAACAGAACATTACTAGTAGAATGTAGGTCTGAATCTTAAAACTAAATGGTTTTGGAGGCAGGGGTCGGTGACTACTCTGAAGCGATCTCATCGTGACATTTCCCCCATCTGTGACCTGCGCCAGTAGTGCGTCTAACCAATAGAAAAGGTTGTCCCCAAATCTGCGGCAGTCACTTGCCGCGTGTGCCAAGGACATCAGGACGAGCTGGACCATCCGTCCTGCTCCGATCTCCGACCTGACATGCTCGCGAGTTAGACGAGCTCTAACAGGCTCGAGTACTCTGACAGGTGAACCGCATTCACTCCCCGCGGAAAAGGCACAGCGAGCCTCGGGACGGAACCCGAATCACGTGGCGGTTCACCTTTCAGACTGGCCAGCAAAACGCCACCGCCGCCGGGCAACACGGCAACACGCTGACCTCTACTGTGCTACAGCCTGCGTTGGGGAAGATACGTTTAAACAGATTTTCATGCTACAAATTAAAAGTAGTAACTACATCCACGCTGTTTCATCCAGTTTACACTGAATATTTATGCTGTAGGATACACAGGGTGAACTCCCTAACCGTTAGGGCCGGCGTATACTCACCTGTAGTGGTAAAACTTGTGTTCTTGTTTGTCCCATTGACAAGCCTTCCAATTTCTGTTTACCAACTTCATCTGACACGTAGACGGTGCAAGATACACAGACAACATTTATTTCCGACACAAATGCAAGTGAAATGGTACATATTTGATAGTTTGTTGGTTCATTGATTCAGTCAGCCTTTGTTCATGCTCGCCGAGAACCTAACATGATGATGAACTTCTTGGCTGTAATGGCGCCGTGGCGTGCCGTGAAAGGCGCCTGGCGGTCAATGATAGTATCTTTGCTTGGAACCTTTTGGCCATGTGCGACACACCTTTGCTCTCTGGCCTGTTGCGACACACTCAAAGCCATTAAACGTTCTAAATCAAAAAATATTCACGACCAAGGAGATTAAACCATAATTTTCAAATAAACTTCGCTTCAAAATAACTCGCTTATGGCTCCGCATCGCGCTCAGAACGCCCTGCACATGCTTCATGAGCGCCACGCAAGCGTTCTTTTGACAAATGCAGACGCGACGACAAGTTGCAGTACCAGCAAAAATTGGGGTGGCAGTGTGTTGCTATGTGATGTCAGTATTGTTGTGTACTATCAACATGGCTGATCGGATCCGCCGTCTTTTTTGCACCTTCATAGCATCAGAACAGAAATCATTTTTATCTTCAACATCTTCCTTCCATTATTTCACAGCAAAATCGCCTGATGTTTTCTCACACTGCTGCCTTCTACTTCTCCCTTCCTCTTCTTCTGTCACTTAAGTATATCTCGGCCCTTACACTACCCAACTTCCGTAACCGGTAATATAGTGTAAGAGGCCTCCTGAGGTGTTATTACACAATACATCATTCCAGATTAACATTACATAAGACAGTACATATATAAAATTATTAAAAATGAAATGATGATAAATCCATAAGCATATATATATATATATATATATATATATATATATATATATATATATATATATATATATATAGATATCTCTCTATATATATATATATACTGTGTATATATATATATATATATATATATATATATATATATATATATATATATATATTCATTCAGAGATTCAGGGTGTTCATTCAGTTATTATCTGAGTCACCAATTAACCTATAGTGCAGTACCTTCTCGCTGTGAGGCGGCACAAGGTCATGATCATGCAATAAAATATGTAAGAGATAAAACTATGCCCTGATCAATAATCAATGAATTGATATTTGACATCTCTAGTTTCTACAAATCTGCTGTAAGGTCAATACATTCACACTCACCAGTATTTAGATGCAAGTATTTGAGCAGTTGGTGGTGTGTGAGGATTTGGGGAGGAGTTGGCCTGGGTTGGGGTGTCAATTCAAGTCCCAATTCAATAAAAAGTACTGCTGAGGCCACTCGCTATGCAAATTACCATAATGTCTCTCAGGTGCTGCTAAAGTTGTCCTGCCTTCACGGATCACATGTGTGCATATGTTGCACTGTGTGTGTACTGTGTTCTGTGGCATTTTTAAGCTCAGTCTTTAGCATTAGTCTATAAGAGACGTGAAAACCATAGTAAATGCTGCTTCCATAACGTGCAGCGATGAATATTCATTTCTTGGAGCCGACCGTGCTTTTGGGGCTCTGGGCTGCACTGTTACCAGCAGATGGTGGAGGTAATAAGTGATAATTGTCAGTTCTATAATGCACTTTGCTCAGAACAATGTTGGAACGCAATTAGAAAAGGTTTGTTTTGCAGAAAGAATGCGTGAGGGAATCACATTAAAGAGGCGAAGATTTCCTCTTTTAAAATAAACTGTTTCCATTACGCCGTCCCCTCAGACCCACTAGACCTATAAAAACCTGCAGAGGCAACGACCAGGAGAGCGCGCTTACCCTGATTAATTAAGTCAAACCATCGGCGAGAATATTTCAAACCGCAGTAGGATCTCCAAGCGCTTCTGCCTGCGAAAGACCATTTCTGCTATGGCAGAACAATTAGACTCCTACAAGTGCAAGAGGTGACAGAACTATCGTAATTAAAGCAGTGCAAATTAAAACAGATTTTGATGAAAGCCAATCAGAGCATAATTTCCTGGCAGCGATTATACTCACAAAGCAAAGCTGCTGAGCTCCCGCTAGAGCTACATCTGACTGTAAATCTGCAAATTTATCAGCATCGGGGGAAACGTCGCGGCGAGTTGGGTTGGAGACAGCAGAAGAGGAGCTGAGACTCACTCCAGCCTTTAATTAACACATTTGCTCATGGACTTCCTACACCGCACAAAAACACACACACACACACCACGTCTTCTTCCACTGACAGTCCGAGAACGAGAGAGAGGTCAAGCTTATTTTAGAGGCAGATAATTAAAATGGAAATGCTCGCTGCTCTTTGGACCGTGTCAGATTACGTATAATAAGAAACGTATAAATAAAGATATGCAATAACGTAGTCGATAATGTTTCGCTTGTTATTATATTCTTATAAGTATATAAGCACGGCCTCGACAGCAATTGTCTAATAGTTGGAGTGTCTCCCCACAGTCTAATGAAACTTGTAGATTATTCGTCCAAAGAGAAATGGATTTTTCCGGCTCAGCTTGACACTTCTATCTACAGCGATTTACCAAACAGTAATGACAGCGATAAGTAGATGTGTTTATTTCCAAGGTATAATAACAGTAATCAAGTAAGATATTTTTTCTGTGTTCAATAAGCAGAGTTGTTGTTCCGTCTACAGTGAAATTGGATCCTAGTGACACTTTTCATTACACTTTTAAATGAGATACTTGGTGTGTTTCTGCTGTAAGTTCTGGACACAAGTATTAGCAGCACAATCAGGGCAAAGGGAGAATAACATTTTGGGTCTCGGTTTCCACACTGCTGCTGTTTCAACTGGCATGTTCGGGTTTGTAATCTATGAAACAGGACGTAGATGCAGGATTCATAGTTCACGGTTACACTCGGACACGGGCTCGCGCTGGTTAGCTCAGTCTCTCTGCAGTTCGTAGATGAATCACCACTCGACAGTGAAACCACACTCCAGCGAGTTGACAGAACTTCCTGGTTATCGTCTCCTCCGTGGCGTCTCAAAACAACAAAGACGTGAGAGAGTGAAGTGACCGGTCACAGACCTCCGAGTGGAGTTGGCTTAAATAGGGAACACACATTCACACAATCACACTCACACTCACACCTTAGAGAGCCAATTTAGAGTCACCAATTAACCGCATGTTTTTGAACTGTGGGAGAGCACGGCTCAGGAGAAATCCCACTGGCTGCGGTGAGAGCATACCAAACTCCACTAGAAAAGACCCAGGACATTCTCGCTTGTGAGGCCAGCAGAGCTAACCACTGCGCCACCGTGCCGCCCCAACAGCAAACTGCAAAACACCTTAAAACAAATAAATATAAAAACACTCCAAAATTGTCCAGAGCATCATAAGAGTAAGCCTTTGCTGTTATAATATTAGATAAAACGCCATTAATCATGTTAGCTATGATACCTTGTGAAATGACAAATATCACAAACAATATTTCCATTTTAGCGATATGAGACAGCTGAACAGTGAACAATAAAATGTCATTTTGTGTGAAAATTCAACAACAAATATCTATTTTGCAACAAGTTACAAAGAATCTTCAAAATGCTCACATCGCAAGGTGGTGTTAACATTTTTTAACATTTTTGGTATTAATGTTTATCATTCTGGGGGTTTTACAAGGTATTGTACCTACACAGTAAAGGTGTGGGGGGCAATATCAGAACATCTTGCAAATTTAATTTTGAATGTAGCAGCAAAAGATTTTGAAAACAGGTCAACACTAGCCAAAGTTATCAGCATGTGGCACACAGCCCATTATAACCCTAATATTAAGTTCACTTTATGGAATCTCAAGAGCTTTTCCACCTCTCTGCTGAGTGTGTGTGTGTGTGTGTGTGTGGATGCAGTGTGTGTGTGGAGTGTTTGCTGTGATGGTGTTGTGAGAGTTGCTCACTGTCAGCAGCCCATCAGCAGTCTGCCTCTGTATTATTACAGCCCATTTGGCTGGCCGTGTTTTTAAGCGATCCTGCCTTTATTTATGGCACTGCTGATGCATTTTTCACTCTCCAAAAGTGCATACACCATCACTAAACACACCGCAACACTTCAACACCAGAGCGCTGGACTGCAGGAAGGCAGTGCGTTTTCATGTGGCGCTGATGGAATGACCATTTGAATAGCTTGTCATTATTAGTGCATGTTCCTATCAGTCAACTCCTCCCAACCCCTCAAACACTGAGATTTCACTTCATTTAAAAATACATTTCACATTGAAGAGTTGTTATTACGCCAGATTTTAGTGATTATTTATCATTATGAACAGCACGGCACACAGTCAACCACAACCACTTGTGAGCTTTGCATTTGACCCACCCGCGATGGAGCATTGGACAGCTTTTGGCATTACTAACCATACCATGTTCGTAATATTATACTGGTTACATAGTTCAGTAACAACACGTTACAACACACTTTTAACCTGAAATTTACTGCTGTTTTTTTAAATAATAAAATCCCCCAGCATCATGAGAGCTTTGGTCAGGGTCGGTTCTATCCTTTTGGCCGTCCTAGGCGAAGTTGAATGTTGCTGCACCTCAAACCCTAACCCTAACCCTAGCTACTACCTCAATAAACAAACTCCATCAATCCTTTGGGATATCTTAGAATTATTATTTATTTTTCACTAACTGATGCTGGATGGTGAAATGAAATGTTATTTAAATACTGTCCATCTGTCATGTATATTTCTCTATCAGTCTTGATAGCGTTACTTACCAAGCTAGCTAACTACCCACAGCTAGCATGGTAACAATACATAGCTATCATAGCCAGCTTGGTAAATAAATCTATCATGACACATCTAACAGTAAGTGACACACACGAAACACAATTTTGATTAATACTTACCAAGATATCAATAACTGTCAGGAGACACTGCACTGTGGTTGAGTGGACAGGAGATGGCGCTACAGCCAGTTCAGTTTCCTTGACTGTCTCGTTTTGGCTCCACCTTCCTGTGTGTGTGTTATTGTTTTATTCGTTGTGTCTTTGTCTTAGTCCAGCCCTAAAGTTTTATTGATTCGTTTTGGTTGAATTAGTTTGTTATTTAACCAGCCCAGTCCCGTCACTGTTTGCCCGTTCACCCTCATTCATTATCACCGCTTTCTGTCTGCTCAAGATCTTGAATCTTGCTCCATCAAAGAAGCCAGCCAACGCCGACCGGGCTAACCGCTTCTTCTTCACTTCTAAAAACTTCAACAGCTATGCTACCACTGGTGAAGTTCTTTCTGTTTAACTGACTCTGCTCGCCCTCTCCAGTGTGTGTTCAAGGAGTGCAGCAGTTCGTTGCCTTTTTGGATTGTGGTTCTGTTCTGCACTGAGTGCGTGTTCTGAATCACTACGCACCTCAGATTAGCCATCTTGCTGCAGGTGAGAGCTATGTCTTAGCCTAAGGGGCTGGGTTTGCTCATCTGCTCTCCTCTCTCTCTCAAGCAAGGTGCGTGCTGGTGGAGTTACGGGGAGAGCCATCAGGACATTCACTACCAACTTCAGAATATTTGAGTCCTTGGACTGTGTCTCGTTTCCAGAGTGTGGAGTTTACCTACAAGGAGACTTCTTCACAGAGTGTTGGAGTTTAGTAGCAAGACCCAGTTTGGCTTGGCTGTGCTGTGTTCTCATCTTGTTCTTTGTGTTTCTGGACTTTACATATTGTCAAATCTCTCAGTTGAACTCCTGCAGTTGCGTCCAATTATCTGGAGTGAGCGGAACATGACAATAACGGGCTTTCTTCTTCTCCTCCTCCTTTTAAACTGTACACCCTCACATTTATCTACCTACCCACCGTTACTGATGCTTATTGTAATATTTTCACTGTGTGACCGATAGAGGGAGCACAATATGAGGAGGATGTTTATTTGATAAAATTTGAGGCTATTTTGTTCATTGTCAGTCACTGTCATTTCACGTTCAGTGATGTAGAAAAAGCTATGAAGGCGCCACTCGAGGGTACGGTGCCCCACATAATTTAGCACCCTAGATGATAGCTAGGTCATCTACTCAACTTCATAGCCACTGCCTTTGACACAAAATAAAAACTGTTTCCTACAGAGTGTGTCTGCAGTCATTATGCTGCACCCATCACCCTCCACTGATGTAGAATCAACTTTGATAAACTACATTTGACCATTTTACAATGTCCTACTTCCACACTTATTCTGGTGAAAGTAACTCAACAGTAATGCAGGAGTCGAGTAACATCACAATTCAGAGACAGTGATATTGGAGTGGAACCAATTATAATGGAAAACTGTAAAACTGAGCTGTTTTGAGAGTCTGGACTCTGGGACTGTGAATATCTCTACTTTGTCTCAATAATCCTTTGATCATGCTTAAGCACCTGCTTCATCTTTGACTCTCATCAAACCAGGGATTTCATCACAAAAATTCAACAAGTCAGTGAACGAGGCCCGTCTTCCTCACGGTGTGTTCACGTTCTAACGTCACATGGCAGGAGGTGTGGTGTAAGCGCTAGAACTTGAGAACACTTTCCATAGCTGGTCATGTTGTTTGGTGCACTTCAGCGTGGGCTTTATATACAGAAATACACTCATCAGCCATATCATTACGACCACTGTCTGGGTAAGCGAGAGAGCTTACTGAGTACTGGGTTACCGCTGGCACCTGGCGGTAGAGGATATGGGCAGCGAGTGCATTTTCTACCCCAAGGTTGATGTATTTGGAAGCGCCGTAATGCAACTTCTGATAAGGTTAGCAAGTGCTCTTATAATTAAGCTTTGTTAGTTTCAGTTTAACTCCCACAACTGCCTTCAGAGAATTCAACTCATTAAGTAAAATCTACAGTGTTAAAGAAAAGTCAGTTGCTCAAAATGCTGTTGAGTTTGGATTTGTAAATATTTAAACATACATAAACTTGCGAACAATCATCACCATTTAAGTCAATTTGACCCATCCATTATTGAAGACAGTGGACCCAATAACAAGAACTGTCCGGGGAGCGAATGCTTGGGGATAGTACCTTCCTCATGAGTTCCTTAGTAATAACTTTATCAGTCCTGGGTTTCGAATCAGTGACCTTCCACTCACGGGGCAAACGCTGTTACACTGACCAAGAGGTTGTGAGTTCCAGTCCTACCTCCAGCACTATCAGCACTGGGTTCCTGAGCAAGATCCTTAACGCTGCAGGGAGACTCTACCTGTAATCAGGTAAAAATGAAAGTTGCTCTGGATAAGGACTGTCTGCTAAATGCTGTAAGTGTAAATCTCTACAGCATCACCGTTGTGATGTGTGCGTGTGTGAAATGTCAATGTAACGTCAAAGTTGGGAATCGTGAACCCTTCCCAAAGCTGATGTGGTGGAATCATGTAGAAGTAAATATTTTGTTAAATAAAGACAATGTGAATTTCCCCAGTAGCGTGCAGCTGTTTTCAGCAGAACAACTCTCAGGATGTGTCATGAGCACTGTCTAACTCGCTTCCGCCTGAAGAGTGGAGCCTAAAGCTGAGAGAGTGAGAAGGCTGCGTTCACACCTGCTGCTGTTCTGCTTTACTGCTGACCCAACCTGCGGCCAGCGGCGTTTCTGTGCTGGAAAGCGTCTCACGCCATGTGGCGTAAGAGGAGAGCGTTCAGGTCTAGTCTACATCACCACTGCTGCTACGAGGGGGAATTAATCCCTTTACCTTTCACACAGTGTTTACATTAAAACCCCAAACCCAACAAACCGTTGTTTTTAAAACCAAACACAATTCCAATTCCCCATTTTGGGGTAGTGTGAGGGTGTCAATAATCTGTGGGATATATGTGAGCATGATGAGCAGTGTGCGTGTCAGGCGGTTAGGGAGGTGGAAACGTGATCCAGGGAACTTAGGGGTAGTGGTGGTCTAGTGGTTATAATACTCACCTCTGGTGGGGTTTACATCCTACTATCCTTTTCTCCATCACACTGGGTCATAGGCTTGAACCCTTAACCCCAAGTCGTTCTCAGAGACTCTTTCATACTTCTTGAAGATGATGTGCAACACTTAAGACACAATAAAAAATTCTATTATCTCATGAGACAGAAGAATGCCAATAACAACAATAATAATATTTGCAACAAATTGGCAATAATATTGCATCATTGCTGCCACGTTAGATCAGTGGTGTTGTTGACTTGGTGCCTGACTCCAGGGCATTTTGAACGTTATCTGTAACTTGCTAATTTGCTAAATTGGCTCATTACTGTCGAATTTTGTGATAAATTGACATCTTACTGTTCACTGGTAAATTGGCCATATATCTTTAATATGAAAATATCATTTTGTATTAACTATAAATGTAATTTCACAAGATACTACAGCAACATGTTTACGGTGTGGTGGGTAATATAATATTTTATATTGAATCTTCTGTAATTCTGAAAGCAACAGTGAAAATATTTTGAATATCGTCAGTTCTGGGCAAATGTACAGGGTTCCCCTTTTTGAGTTTACAGCATATATTTAATACATATTAATGTATTCGTAAAAAAATAAGGCAGTCACCAGAGTAAATATTAATGTGCAGGTTATATCCACCAAAGTGCTGTGTCTACACCAGGTTTGAGATTTGATTTGAAGGCTGCGTTCACGGTCCATTTTGACAGAAGCTCAGCACATTTCCATCTGGAGATTAAAGCTGTTTTGCCACATCTAAAATTTTGCTATTATCATAAAAGAATAGGGCGACATACATAAAGCTTTTATGACTGTGAGGACTCTGTGGTGTGGTGATAATGACGTGACTGCTGCAGTCCGGGCTGATGGTGCGCCGCTTCCCAACTTAGACAGAAAATATTTAGACAAAATATAGAAATTTAGTTTTTTCTGCTCACTACTGCTTTATAACTGTTTATTTTAACCTATAATCACAATTGTAAAATAATTACCTTATAAGCAATGTATTTTTAATGTCATAAAATGAAATAACATAAAATAATGTAAATAACATTTATATAACAAATATTTATTTTTTATGATTTGATTTATTACATGCATTTAAATAATAAATGTACAGTATGTGTTTAGAATGTATTAGTGTGTACATGTCATTTATTTGAGTTACTATCATATAATTTTTTAAAATCACATATAAAATGAATTTATATCAAAATCAAAATCAAATTTCATTAAAAATTAATGTATTTTTAATAAATGACAGATATGTTTGTAATCGTTTATATTCATCTCATGAATTTTAAAATAAAGTTTATAGATAAATTGTAATAAAGCAAATTGTAAATTTGTAATTATAATTAAATAACTAATAACTTTTACATATCTTTAGATAAAATAATTATATTAATACATTTTTGAATTTATATAATAAATGAAAACATATCAATAATATTTTAAAATATTATAATAAATAAAAACCCTTATATTAATTCCTAGCTGTACATCATTAAAAACCAAAAAAACTAATTGTCAAATCAAATATTTGCAGTAAAACTGATGCACATACATAATCTAATCTGGGTTTCTTGTCTCAATCATGGTAAACTATTTGCAGAATAAATAAATAAATAAATAAATAAATAAATAAATAAATAAATAAATAAATAAATAAATAAATGATAAATACTTTATAATTAGTTAAATGAGTGCAAATGAGAATATAGCAAAAAGTATCTTCTTAATAAATAAATGAATAAATAAATATATAAATAAATAAATAATATATTTATTTATTTATATAGGTATACATACATACATATATATATATATACATACGCATACATAATTAAATCTTGCTTATATCTAGTATACGTATAATAAAACCAGTATCTGCACTTGTCGTGTAGTGACGTGAGGTTTGGAGTGAAGCTGCTGTTGTCCAATCAGACACCACGCCTCCACCATGCCAGCTGTTCCACCAACTCCACCCTCTTCATTTGCCCCGCCCCCCACCCATTTTGATGCCAGTGAGGCTGAGCTGAGCGTCTGCGTTTGCTGTGATGAGGTTTAGCTGGCTGGCTCGGCATGACAGCTGTCCCATCTATTCCACTTTGTCTTCCCTAATTTGACGCTGAGGCAAAAGATGGAAACTACTTGAACATCGCCGTTAAGAACCCGCCTGACCGTGCGCCGCAGCAACCAAGCAGCAATTTTCTACTTGAACCTGCAGTTCCTGTTAGATGGACGTGTCTAGGAGGAAGAGCTTAAAAATTACTACTAGTGGTCATCAATACAGTTTATCTCTCAAGGGTTGATAATGATTATTATTAATCATGGGGAGCAATAATCAGTATTATTATCAATATTGTGTCGGCTGTAAATATGAGAATTGGTGTCATGTTTTGGGACAACAAATACTTTAACACTATTTTAATGTAAATGAATTGTAGCATTTAATTCTAAAAACAAATAAAAACGAGTGGTGACTTCAGACAGAAGAGAGCATTGCAGCAGAACCAAAATAGCACATTTTTCCTTCATTTTATTGGCAACCTCATAACCATAAATATGCTAAATACTGGCACCAATAATCAGCCAGGATGATGATCAGTCCACCCCTAAACCACATGCTTGCAAGAGATGCTCAGATAAAAATGTCTGAAAAAATAAAAATGTCTAAAAATGTCTGAAAATCTTGAATAAGTCCAAAAAAAGACCAACTGCTAGGACATCACCGTGGAGACCGCCTGAGTCGTCGCCTGCAGCAAACAAACAGTAATTTTCTACTTGAACCTGCAGTTACATGTGATGCACCTTCAGATGAAAAAGCCTGAGAAGACGGGCAGAAAAATCACTTCTAGGGCGGTTTTTCTCAGGGCCAGTACTGTTCACTATTAATCATGAAGAGTCATAAGCAGTATTTTCATTTGATATGTGTCTGATGTAAATCTGAAAATTGGTGTCAAATTTTTCATATAAAAATGCTCAAAAAGAACATTTAATTTAAACACCTTTTGAAGCATGTTTAAATTCAAAAACTTTTCATCATGTTTTAAACACCAACAAACGTAGTGAGCTCCCAGCAGCCATATTTATAAAACCACTCAAGTAAAGAAACAAACACATGATTAATAAATATCAAGAACTTTCTTTAAATACAGAGTGCTGACTTGAGACAGAGAGAAGCGAATGCAGCAGTCAAAATAACACCTTCTCACATTTACTTTCTGTATTGCCATATCAGATTTAAAAATCACCAATACCTATAATCATAAAAAAGATCAGTATTGGTATCAATAAACAACCAAGACGATTATCACTTGTGGGTGGTAGTGGTCTAGTGCTTAGGACACTCACCTCTACTCCAAGGGATCATGGGTTTCAATCCTACCACCAGCACAACACCTGGGTCCCTAAGCAGACCGTTAACTTAAGTTGCTGCAGGAAACTGACCTGAAAATTTGGAAATGGAAATTCTCTGGATGAACGTCTACATGTAAAATGTAAATGACCGTTATTTTGGTCAGGTCTCGGATGAGTAAGGGTACCACGGAGGTGCTTATGCTCAGGTACCATCTAGCACTGCTCCTAGGCGTGCCATAATAATATCCCACTGCTCCTTCACGGATGGGTCAAACGCAGAGCGTGGTTGTGGTGCGCTGTGTGCCGTGCTGTGTTCACAAAAGTAATCACTCACTAGGTAAGAGATGAGTACAAACTATTTAAAAACAAACTTCAAACTGCATGACAATGAATTTATTTACAGAATTGAAAGAGTGCCAGCAACATTTTCATATACAACAAAATGCTGTAAACAACTAATCTATAAGTAAATTAGTTCTCCACTATTTTAATAACTGATTATGATTGATTATTTTGATGAAGTCCTACTTTTGTTTTGACATGCAGTCATGTGATGCGTCTTATCAGCAGCTGATATTCTTATTCACTATCACGTGACATCTTATTTTACAGATGGTGTACTATCATAAGCCCAGATCTTTGACTCGCTCCTCACAATCCAGTCCGTGGTTTTGTTGTCTCCGACTCAGCGCTCTGAAAATCGATCCTCGCTCGTTGCCGAGTGTCCGGGTCAAATGTGGTGGGAGTTGAAACGGAGCAGCTGCTCTAAACAGGTCACACACCTGCACTTAGCCACAAATCACATAAAGCACCACATTTACAGATGGATGCTCAAGTTGAGCACAAGAAATCAGAGGAATGTCACACAAGGAATTTCCTCCATCCTTCCTCCGCCTCTGAAACTTCACAAATAATGCTGGCATGACGCGGAGATTCATGACACCAGTGCAAAGCATCCTTTATTAAAATAAGCAAAATAAACCAGGCACAATGGCCACTGATCAATACACAGAAAAGCTCCTATTTTGCAATAAACCAAAACACCGCGCGACAGCGTGGGTAGCGTATTTATCAGGGCGACAGACACAGGAGGAGAGCGTCTAAGCAGTGATCTAACAAACATAAAACAGACGCAAACAATAAGGAAACAGATTAAACCAAACAAAACACTGAATTACTAAATGAACAGAACTGAGTTAAACTGGAGGTGGGAAATAAGCAGGAAACACACAATAAAACTGAATCAATAAACAACAAGAGCAGGGAAACTAGGAGCAAAGAACTGAGCTAACACTGGTGTAGGTGAGACTAAACTAACCAATTAGGATGTGGAAGAGAGAAATGACTGACAAACCACACCAGACAGACACAAGACAGGACAGGGGCGCCCTCTGGTGGCTGGCTGGGGAACAGTTCAGGAAAGCTGCGGCAATTGTAAGTTAAAGTTAACTTTATTGATGTATCGCTTTAAATCAGCTTTTGTCTAAGTGTTTTTAAAAAAATGTTAAAGGAAAGATAAGAATCACAAATTAAATCTGAATTGATTAATTTACAATGAATAAACATCCTGTGATCAATAAATTCAATACAGCAAAATAACTAATATAAAACATATGAAACACATCAACTTATTTTAACATTTGCCTGTCCCCAAATACAGCTTGGTTTTACATTTACAGCATTTATCACTCGTATCCAGAGCCACGTACCTCAAGTCTGTTCTTCAAACATGTACATCTAAAGTAAAGAAGATAAAAAGCAAGAAAAAGATGAGTTAAAAGACAAAAAATAAACTGTGGATTATAATACAAATTAACATATTTACAGATTACTGGTTTTAAGATAAAATATGAAATGTAAAAAAAATTAACACTTGAATTACAATACAATTAAACAGATTTCAGATGTACAAGAATTAAGTTATACGTTATAATTTAAAAATGCTTTTGTGTGATGTCTGCTGGCTCATCAGAATTCCCGTGTATAGTAGCAGCATGACGGTGATGGAGACAATATAAAATAAAAGGCAGGCAATACGAAAATGGAAGGAAACGAGTGAGTCTCCATGGAAAAAATAAGCGACAGGAAAAAAGGATGGAAAAGATGAGTGAAGGTCATGACGCTTACAGATATGTGAAGAGGCCCAGGGACCCTCGAATCACGTCGAATTTGGTGGAGTTGCGAAAAACATCAGAGGCAAAGTAAAGCATCGAAATGTAAGCTCCATGTTGGTCTGTGAGGAAAATAGATGAAAAACCGGGCAGAACTCGTGAGCGGCGGTGGACATATCAAAAAAATCGTCTACAAGCTGCCCGGCTAGCTATAGACCACACGTTTTAGAATTGAACAAAGTTTCTAGCACAAAAACTGTAGGAGGAGCAGCAGTCAGAAACAGAGGGTGTAGCTGGAGTGGCAGTAAACAGTAAAGAGTTGGTAGAGTGCAGGTGCCACTGAGATGTAGTTTAAAACTTATTAAAGTTCTGATGACGTGTTGTATGAAGTTAGCCCCCTAGGTGCTGCTTGACGACGTGAATCTTAAGACATTTGACTGTCTGGTTGGCGTCCGTGGCATTGCGATGCTGTCTTTAATCGTAAGTGTGCGTGAGAGAGTGAGTGCTCAGAGGGCCGGAGAGGTTTTCAGGGCCTGCAGCGATGTAATTTGTGCGATAAGGGACTCATTAGAGGCCGAATATGGCGCTTCCTCTGGGTTCCGGAAGCGATGGGTAAGCCTGAGCTCCAGCGCTAGCCCGATGCCATGAGCGAACATTATTAATTGAAAGATTAAGCTTCTTTAGCCGTCGCGTGACAACACCATCAATGAGCTCTCTCTCTCTCTTCCCAGCATCTACCAACTACAAATGTTCCTGTTGTTTTACAAGTGTCCCCAGGAAGACACCATCCCACAACACGGAAGAGGATGGGGCTAATTAAACAAGAGAAAATCTTCACATTCACCGCGCTTCTTAAGTTTTCCACCGGTGTGTTCTGTTCAGACTTGTTCTTAGGGAAGAGCTGAATTTCTGTACCCAACTACCATTTTCATGTGCAAGTTACAGAGATGATCTTTAAGGTGTGAACTGTCTTTGGTAAATTTAAAAAGCACAACATACGTGTTGGTAGCTTTTTACCCACGTTAAAGGCGAATGAAGCGACAAATCAGGGCTCTCATAAAAGGAGATTGATAAATGTTAAATATGATAATGTTTGATTACTGGTTTATGTAGCCTGACAATGATGTTGACATGCTCATTTCAACTGTTAACACAGTGTTTTAAACTGCAATATTATTCTGTATGTATACTGATGCCGTGCAGTGACATCACATGTTGAGTATGTCGCCATATTGAGTACGGCATATGGAGTCCTGCACTTGTTTCCAATGAAAATGAAGTACCGAATCCGCTCCAGACTGACAGCTGGTTACCTGTAAGACGTTCACTGATTTTATGTTATGGATAGTTCTCATTTTGCTGCCCGAGAACTTAAGAGATACAAGGAAAAGCTGGCTGTTACTGGATGTGATCCATACAGAGCCTCGAGACTTTCCATCAACTCACATCTGTTGACACCACTACCTCCCCTTCCAGCACATTTACATCTACCTGCTACATAAGCATCATCATATGAATACAGCATCTCAACCAGAAGAACATCTTTTTGTTCTTTTTGAGATAGAGATAACCAGGCCCACATAAATGTTCAATATGCAATTCCTTACCCTGATATGGAGCAAAATTCTATGCAACACCAGGTCCATTCCCATTGAGAGTTAAGAGTTAAGGAGTTGGTCCCATAATCAGAGGGTCACTGGCTCAAGTCCTAGACCGTTAAAGGTACCACCGAGGTACTCATGAGCAAGATACCGTCTCCAAGCACTGCTTCTGTTCACATCAATTTGCTACTTCACGGACGGGTCAAATGCAGAGCTCACATGTGGTTGTGGTGCACTTTGCGCTTCACTCAAATTCTCCTAAAGATGCACAGAACTCCCATTCATTCACTCACTCACTCAATCACCCACTCATTCACTTACTCCTTCACTCACTCACCGACTCTCACACACACGCTCTTAATCACTCATTCACTCCGCCTCACTCCTCCCTCGGTTCACCCACCCGCTAATAACATAAGCACAAGTCCAAGCCTGTAATAGTAATTTTGTTATTGCAGTACAGCTCCATCTCTCTCAGCAACACTGCGTCTAAACCACGGTGATCACTACGGCAACAATAACAGCGGTCTTTACAACTAAAACCAAACAACACAATAAAACACTAATGCGTTACACAAGAGCCTCCACCACGAAGAACTTACAGAGAAATATTCATTTTAGCAGAGCATTACGAGTAGCACATCCACTTAACATGCCACTTAAAGGGCAATGAAAAACCTGACATTATTATTCAAATAATAAACCCTCCTGCTTTAATTTACAATAAACCAAAATCACCCGTTCCTACCAGAGATGTAGAAATGTCGTATGTATGTGCTATATCAGCAGGAAAGAGTTCTTAAGTGCTTCTCATGTGCACTGTTTTCAGTGCAGAATAAAAGCCTAAATGCAGGATGACAATAAATCTGCTTTATGTTTATTCGATTTACTTGCTGGCCGAAGCTGTAAGTGGGCCGTGGTCAGTGAGACGGGCATTTAGTGGGCAGAGCTGGCACTCAGAACACTCACACCACTCACACTAATTACTGCACGACACTGTTTTACACACACACACACACAGCGAGGACTTACACACATCCATAATGACAAAGCTAAGTGTGTGTGTGTGTGTGTGTGTGTGTTAAGGATTGATCAGCGTATATTTTTGTACAGCTGATACTAATAGTGCTAAATGGAACATCAGACAACTCATTAATTATATTTTTATTTTAATATTGGAAAGAAGTTTTGAAAAATACCACACATTTTGGGTTTCAGTGTGATGAGATGTGGCACCACGAGACCTCAGGATATTAAAAGGTAACTATATTTCTTGCAGAGGTGAGACGCTGTCTGGTGAAATAGTACCCAAATTAACGCTAACACTTCAATTACCAGTTAGAAGCTGATGCACAGTAATGGTGTGAAAGATGCAGGAGGAATCATACGAGAGAAAGAGAGAGCACACACACACATACACACACACACACACACACACACATACACACACACACCTCTACCTCTATACACACACACATACACACTCACATACACACACACACACTCCCACACACACACATACACACACACACACACTCACACACACACACACACACACACACACACACACACCTCACACTCACACACACACACACACACACACACACACACCTCACACACACACCCATACACACACACACACACACACATACACACACACACACACACACATACAACACTCACACTCCACACTCACACACACACTCTCACACACACACTCACACACACACATACACACATACACTCCTCACTCACACTCACTCCCCATACATACATACACACACAAACCTCACACACACATACTCACACACATACACACACACACACACACTCACACACACACACACACTCACACACACACACAACACACTCACACTCACACACAATACACACACACACACACACATACACACACACACACACTCACACACACACACACACACACACATACATCTCACACACACACACACTCACACACACACACATACACACACACACACACACACACACACACACACACACACACACACACACACACACTCACACACACACACACACACACATACCACTATTCATGTTTCCTCACATAAACACACATTTTACATCATCGTGTCTCGTTCTCGTCAACACAACCTCATGTAACGTCTCGTCTCATGGATTTCATCAGAGCCAAAGTAGCACATTTTTACATTCATTTATTTGTTATGCTGCTCTAGAGTTAATAAAAGAAAAAAAATGATTGATAACCATAACAGTGCTAAATAAAAGTTCAATTAATCTGCCAACCCCTAGTGTGTGTGTGTGTGTGTGTGTGTGTGTGTGTAGAATATTAGGCTGACATCTAACTTATGACAGAAACTCCAGTATCACATGGTGTTGCATGAGTTTTGGCACATTTAAATATTCACATTGTCAGGAGCAGTAAAAACTACACTAACACATCACATCTGATCTGAGTTTGACACTTCTAGTTTTATTAGTTGTCAGAATTTAATGAATTTTTCAGATGTGGGCAGAATCCCCCAAGACTTTAAATAAAAGGCTAATCTCTCATATGAATTTTGACGCAACACTTCATCCGGTTTACAGTGGCTCTTTCTACTATATTGTGGCATTATATCAGAAAATCTACAGGAATTATTGGAGGCTATTATTTTTTAGAGACCGTTGAAAATTTTAAAGATGTACAACTTTCGTATTGTTATTATTTATTATTATTGTTGTTGTTGTATTCATTGTTTCCATTGGTTTTTCAACTGCGCCGCCTGAATTTGAAAAAATGGGTATATTTTTAAAACACTTCCACTAATCAGCACAACACTACACCCAAGTATGGGAACATCTCAGATCTTTTGCAAGAATGAAACACTATTGGAAAACTCACCATTTCTGACTGCTGCCACATTAGACCAATCTCTCTGGGCTCTGATCGGCTTCCTTGGTGTGAGTGGGGTCACCGGTTCTGTCCGGCTTTGGTCTTTGTTGTAGGCGTGGGGGCGTATGGGCTTACAGGGGAGAATCTGGGGAGGTTACTCTGGGGGATTCCTGGGGGTTCAGGCGTGCTGTGGTCAGTCCTAGCCTGGATGGGGTGTATTTGGGTGCTCAGCAGGTTCAGTGTTTTCTGCAAGACCAGGTGGCGCTGCTGGAGGCCTGTGCGGCAGGCAGTGGTTTCCGGGCAGCGGCGGTACTGCACTTGGGGAAGATCCGGGGGGGGCTTGGTCCTGAGGCACTCTGCCTCCGGGCTGGGGTTCAGCCCGGGACCTGAGGCTGGGTCCTGGGCATACTTGAGGTGGGTTGGTGCCTCTTGACCTGGTGTGGGGAGCCTTCCCGCACTCGGTGGTCGGGGCCTGGCTGGCGGGATGGTCTTCCATCCTGTCAGAAATTGCATGCTGCAGGGGGGATACCATAGAGGTGGAGGCTGGGCGGACCTGGTGTCCTGTGTCTTATAGTTTGGGGAGTTAGGCTAGTCAGTGGGGAGGTGTAGTGGCCCTCTCCTCTGCTGTATGGGTTCTGGTGGGCCTCCCAGTCTGGGGGCCGGTGGCATCACTGACCATGGGCCTACTCTGGGCGGGCCTCACTTCGCCCTGGGTAATTTCTGGTTCTTGAGGGTGCCTATGAGGTCATGAGGCTAGCTCCTGAGGGGGTACCTGCCTCCTCTGGTTTCACCTCCCCATCTCTGCTCCTCCTCCCATCACACCAACATACACGTAGGGCTTTGAGATCTTGAATGCGTTGCTCAGGACTTGGGGAGATTTTCCTCCTGTCTCCCGTGAAACCACCTCCATCTCAATCATACCTCCCTTAGACACTCTCATTGCCTGTCACGCAACACCTACATAGGGCTTGAGGTGGGCACACTGAATGGCGTCCAGAGGCAGTCCTGGTTACCAGTCTCTACCTCTGGCGCCAGTACCCACTTATAATTCTAGCTACCGCGTAGACTTTGAGGGGCCTCGGGGAGGCCAAGCCCAGCCTGAGCTGGCGGCGGAGGTGGTTGGTGTGCTTACCCCTCCCTGTTTTAAAGCACTGTAGAGCAACACACACCAACACTACACCTGGCCAGGCTGGGTGGGGCACAGGGTAGTCTCACACCGCCTGTTCCCTGATACGCTGCAGGGCAGGAGGCCTCGAGCAGGCTGGCCCGTCGGTCGGGGTCTGGACTGGTGGTGATCGCCCGCTCTGCGGGGCTGAGGTAACCTTCTGGATCTCCGCCAGGCGAAAAGTACAGCTCGGTCTGGCGCCGATTGCCTGCCAGGGGTAGTGGTGTCCGGATCTAGGAGCTTAGAGTATACTCTCAAGTGTGGTGTCTGTATGGAATTTTTAACGTAATGTCTTACATGTGAAGTGACATATATTTGTTTGTGTGCATGAGAAACGTGTATGTTCTAACATAAGTGTAAGCCTGTTGGTCTTTGTCCATATGTCCCAGGTCGGGCCTAAGACTCACCTCAGTCAACATCTCGGCTTCCTGCCCTGCCACCACACCCTGCACCAGTGGAGGGTGCTAACCCCACTAGTGCGTTGGCAGTTCACTCGCTCTGGGGCTGGTTGCTCGAGTGCTGGCCTGCTCTCGGCTGATCGCCTGGCGGGCTTGGCCTCCTGGCCCTCCTGGGCCCGGCTGGGGTGGGGGCTCTTGGATCTTCGGGCAGGGACGGACTACCTGCCATCAGGGGTGGGCGGCCGCCCGGCGGGGAGCCTCTTGGGACTGTCGCCCGCGGCCCCTGGGCGTCTCTTTGCTCTGACTGCTGGATGACCACTCGGGCTCTCTCTGCCTTTTCTGGGAAGTGCCTCAGACTTCTCGGTGGTGTTTCTCCTGGGGTCCTAGCCTATGAAGGGGCACTCGAGTCTGGGTCCCAGTCCCTCGTGTCTGCTCCCATGCCTTGCCAGGTGGGACTGAGGTTCCCCACACACACTAATCGCCCATTCTATGGAGGATCCTTATGAATTCAAGCGCACTCACACACACAGGTGTGGACACAAGCATCCACATTGGTGTAAAAACAGGTGCTCACAATTTTTCTGTAATAATGATCACTGTCCTTCAAAATATATTCTGTAATATTTGTAATGGCTGCTCCAATTAACATTGATATTTACTGCAATTCATGCAGATGTTGGTTATTGCTGCGAATTTCTCTGCTATTCATGTCTCCTGTATTCCTTTTATCCTTGAGTATATGAAACAGAATATCCTTTTTTTTTTTTTTTCTCCTCTCTACACTTCTTTTCCTTTCTTTCTTTCTCTTTCTTTTCCTTCTTCTCCTTCCTTTTCTTCTTCTCTCCCCTCTGTTGCCTCTCTTTCCTTATTTATCCTGTTTAAGTATTTTTAATTAATTGGGAAAAATAAATAATGAATAAAAATTGACCTCCGAAGAGGGGGGTGGTGTGAGATCAACAAAAAAAAAACTTCATTGTTTTATAAAAGAAACGCTGTTTTGTTGTCATATTGAACTTTTACCCTACCGTGTTATTAGCTAACTCACATTTGAACAAGATAGACACTACTGCATTTTATCCTAAACACTTTTAGCATTTCCTAACAAGAATTACACCAAATATGTTCACCAAAACACTACATTAGATCAAATCTGTTTTGTCTTTATTTCCTGCAATCTTTTCTGAAACATACAAGAGAGATACAAAAAACTAAACATCTCTCAGTCTAGCTGCATCTGGCCACAGAAGCTTCATCAACATCTTTGAGCTATGTTGTCTTATGTAGACGCTGTGGAAAAAAATCTTCCTACAGTGTCAGAATCCATCCTAGAATAGAGAACAACATCAATCTGATTACATGCATCCTCTATGGCTTGAATGAGGGTGCATCAACATATAAACTTGTAGATCATAAACCTTCCCACCGCCGTGCAGAAAAAACTCTTCTCTTGTGTTTAGGAAGGAAATACGGTGGAAGGAATAAGAACAGTATAAATTATGGATGATCATGAAACCAACTTTGGACCAGAGCTCTCTCATAGCCACTCCATGTTGGTTGATGGCAGGATTTAACTCCTATTCCTTTTATAGATGCCTAAACTTACATTTTAATTGTGTGTCTACTCAATTAAACACCTAAGTGTTTGTTCACCGGTGAACATGTTTTTAACCAGGTAGTTCATGAGTGTGGTTGTTAACCAGTGCTTTAACACATGGACAAGTGTGTTTATTGATTTTAAATCTCACTGTGTTGAGTTTTTACTAGGGTATGGAAGCTGACCAATGTGCTTGGTGTTGTGCAAATCTGAACCCAATGTTTTTGCTAACTGAGTGTAAGTGCTGCCGTCATGGGGAGACTTTTTTTCTTTTTAGTGTTTAAGCAATCAGAAAAAACTGTAATTTCATATAAATTACATTCATTAACAATAATTAATTGTGTTAACTATTTTTAAGTGAGCGATTATTTTTGTCATTGTGAACACACCACAGCACAGTACACAGTGCACCACAACGAAATGTGACCTCTGCATTTGACCCATCAGTGAGGAGCAGTGGAGGCAGCTAAATGGCAGTGCCAGGGAGCAGTGCTTGGGGATGGTACCTTGCTCCTGAGTACCTCAGTGGTACCTTTACCCGGTCCTGGATTCGAACCTGTGACCTTCTGATTATATTAATAATATAAAGTTTGCAAATGCTGGAAATAATGTGCAAGTCTTTAATTTGATGGAGATCGCCATCTTCTGCTCCACTTGATTATGCATTATAACAGACATTTTAAGTAAATGCAAAACTTTTGAATGCCAAGCATCAGGTGCATCTTACAGAGGACCTTATTCTTGAGGCATGAACAACGTAACCCTAAAACTCAGACTGTTAACTAAAAGGTGTAAATAAATATGATTAAGTTTAGAACAGCAGAATTGAAGCAGATGGCATTGCAGAAAAATTAAATCACACAAATGAGAGCTAGAGCTACTTGCCACAGCACATTTGTTCATGAATTAAATTCAAAATTAGTGGCAGCAGGAGCAGATCTCAACAAGCGTCTATAAAAGACCAGGACGTGATAAATATTCATTTTGATGAGAGACAAATGAACAGCTTTATAGGAGTCAACACGGTTAAAGTCATTTCCTACAAAAATAATTCTGGAACATCTCTGGTTTTCTCTGTGCTGATGTGACACAGCTGCAGGACGGCAGAAACAATAGTATTAAAATGATAAAATGTTAAATACACTTCACACAGTTACTTCTCTAATAGTTGCTGCAATTGTGCCAAACTTATTCAGACATAAATCTTACCACGCCAGGTCATAGAAGAGAGTTCTGCTACTGATTTTCAACATTATTTCACTGAATGAAATGAATAAAATGTGCAACAATATGATTATTACATTATGCACCTCACATAAAGGTGGTAAAACCTTCACACATGGCTCTTGTTACCTTTATGATCACAACAAATATTTCAGGCGTAGCGTCGTGTTTTAATCCCCAGATGAAGAAAATGTGCTGAGCTTCACAAAATCAGAACGTGACCCATAAGAAGCCGCTGCGAGATATCCTCAAACTCGAAGACATCACATTTATGAATGTAGCCTTCAATATGAATATTTTGTCTTGCAAACAGGTATTTATATAGGCAGTGAGTCAAAAGCAGAGAGCTCTGTAGCTTTTCCTATTATTTTGACAAAGGTTGATTGATTTTTTGAATCGTCTCCCAGTTACACTCATAATTACAACAGTGTGGTTATTATATTACCTAGTAAATGTGTAGCTACAATACCTTGTGAAATGACAGTGACCAGGGGGAATTTGTGAATTTTCATATCAACAATAAATCGTTCACGTGAACCTTGATGGTTTGTGAAACTGTAATGGTGATTTCACGCGGTATCGTAGCTGCATGTTTAAGGTGTGTTGGGTGATATCACAGTTATTGTTTTGCAGTTTTCATTCCAAATCAACAGCAGTACAAGTGGGCGGAGTCAGGGGCGGAGCCAGGAGTCAAGTGGGCGGAGTCAGGGGCGACGTCACCGGAGAGGAAGCCCACCAGGAGGGTCTGAGGAGGAGGAGCCGGGGGATCGCCCAAGGATGAGACCCCCATGGATTGAGGGTCGGCGCAAGTTGAGCCCTTCTTCTTGCGCCTCCTCCTCTTCCCCCGTGGTCCAGATTCCAGCGACGGCGGGGGGAGGCCTTCCTCGTACGCCAGGGCAAGGTATCCCCCCAGCTCGATTGGGGAGAAGCCTGCGTGACCTCTGGGTTGGGTTGGTCCATCTGTCACGTTGGGGAGTGTCGGCATGACATGAGGCGAGGTCACGGTGCAGGACATTTATTTACCAAATAATAAAACACAAAGAACAAAAACCGGCACGAGGGCCACAACCAAAACCAAACAATCAAACAGACACTAAACACAGGCAAACATAAACTGGCACAAGGGCTACAAACGGATAAGGGCTTACATGTACGACAGAGGAACAACACACCGACATCAGGAGGGTAATGTGAGGGTGGACCAACAGAAAACAATGGGAAAGACTGGGCTTAAATACTCATACACAAACAAGGGGCTGGACCAATGAGACAAAGGGGAACCAATGGGACAGCGATCACAAAACAACCAATCAAGGACAACCAATGGGAAGGAGAGGGTGTGACTACAAAGAACTAACACACAGTGATCATCCAATCAGACACAATGGGAAGGTGGGACATAGACTGAGTGACAGAAGACAGTACACACAACATGGCCGAACAATACAGTCACAAAATGGCCGACACAGCACACACAACATGGCCGAACAATACAAACACAAAATGGACGACACAGAACACACAACATGATGGACTAAAGTCTAAAGCCCGGGGGGGTCATGACAAGAACAAGTGATAAGAAAAACCCTTTTATTAAATTTGCTTACAACTTACAACCAAAAGCAACGGCACTGTTTCCCCAGAATTGTTTGCTAATTCACTTTACCTTTTGACAGTGAAGCCGGGCCGGCGGGTGGTTTAGGGTTAGGGTTAGTAGTGGTTTATATATGTCTTCCATATCACTGAACATAAATGACACATAACACTGACAATGAACAAAATACAACACCAATTTCAACAAATAAACATCTCCTCATGTGGTTATTGATGCTTATTGTACCAGTAAACCCAGAAAAACAGAAAATGAAAAAATCCAAACCGTCCAACAACAATGGGGGAAAGAGGAGGAGGAGAAGGAAGCCCGTTATAGAGGTACTGTAGTAATCAAAATTGTGTTCTGTGTGCGTCACTTAATGTTAGACGTGTCATTACTGATAACTATGTATCGCTGCCATGCTAACTGCGTCTATTTAGCTAGCTTGATAAGTAGCGCTATCAGGACAGATAGGTACGACAGATGGCCAGTGTTTGGCTTATAATGTTTGGATAATGTTGCCATTTTGCCATCCAGTATCGTTTATGACAAAATATCCTGAACACTGATGGGGTTTCGCTTATTGGGGTGGTAGGGCTAGGATTCGGGTTAGGGTTTGAGGGTGCACCAACATTCA
>JAVGVS010001119.1:0-22500 GCA_032718565.1 Distichodus sexfasciatus
TACAGACATCAGGAGCAGTGGGTCATATAATAAAGCCTTTAGTACAAAGTGAACCCTGAATGCAGCAAGAAAACCACCTGCAGCACATGCAGCCAGAAGAAGAAGAAGATTCTAATCTGAGGGTGTTCATTTAAATCTGACCTTGAACTGGGAAGCACTTCATCATCTCCTCTTCAGGCAGCAGGTACCGTCTCAGTCCTCTCTTCTTCAGACCGTATTTACGCACCACTGGGTGAAGTGTCACCGCAGCTGCACGAGGAGAGACCCCACACAGCACTGCTTTTACTGGGCCTATGACTTTATGCAATTTTACATCATTTAAACATGTGTTTTGTAAAAGTCTTACTAAAGGCCTCGTTCACACGGACGTCTGAACCAGGCGTTTTTCTGGCGTTCGTGGCGCCAGGTGAGCGCCGACTGAACGCCGAACGTTTTTCTGCTCATTGGAGCAAACCAAAGTGTTCAGATGGGCGTTCAGCACCGGCGTTCGGCCGGCTGCGCGTTTGGGTGGCCTCAAATGAATGCTGCATGCAACATTTTCTTGGCGCCAAAATCCTGACGAATGCGAGGAAAATGACGCTGTTGTGAACGCCAGTGAAACGCCGATCGAACGCAGCTACAAATCGAGGGCGTTCATTTCGAACATCCGTGTGGATGAGGCCTAAAGGACTCGTGACATTAATAGGGGATAAAGTGAGTGATTGTCATTGTGGACACAGCACAGCACCACAACCACATGTGAGCTCTGTGTTTGCGTTCATGACGTGTAACAGATTCAAAACTCACCTGTGGGTGGATGTGAGGTGGAGATGTGCTCAGAGGTTCGGGAAGGTCAGCGTTGAAGAGAGCAGACAGCAGCTCACCTGCAGGGGGCGTTGGAGTACACCTCTGCACCAAGAAAGCAAATCTGGATTCAGCATCAATAAGATTTTCCACATTCTTTCTATTATGCTTCACACGTAACTCCTTCAACCGTTTCTCACAGACTGGTGCATTTTCTCCAGGGCCGATTCTGATTATTGGCACCAATATTTAGGTGTTACCGTTAAGGGTATGGTATATAATCAATAACAACCCAGAATAAACCATAGTGGACCACCATTATGTTTTAGTACTCACGGTGCTGTACTTGCTCCTGAGGCGTTTGAACCGGGAGTAATAGTGGTAGAAGGCGAGCAGCGTGAGACCCACCAACACCACAACATGAACCCCGCTAACTCTCGTGATGATGGAGCTAACACCAGCTGAGGGAGAGTCCAATAATAAGTACAGTAAATTAAAGATGGTGTTGATTGGAGGTTGTGAAAGTGGGCTTCGATTAAATTTGGATTTTCGGCCCAGACTTGCATGTGTGTTTACCTGGGCATGTTGGCCCCGTGGCTTTCCCCCAGCGTGGCGTACTGCAGTAGTTGGGACAAGTCTCCCGCGACGATGGGCTCCCACTGCTGCTGCAGCGTCCAGCTCAAACGAGGTGCGTGAAGCTGCTGCGGTCAGACGGAAACACACAGATCTTAAATATGTCATTTGATATAAGGCCCTTAACTGTCTGTTAGTCGTGGAGATGTAGAGAGACGGGTCCTTGCTCATGTGTACCTCAGTAGTACCTTTACCGGTGACCCTCACAAGGCCAACTCCCTAAGCGTTACACTACCAACTGCCCCACTCACTTATATTCACTCAGACTGGTGTTAATTATAACAGAATCCAGAACGTCTCCTTCACCTGGTCTCGCCGTGTCGTTCCCTCGTCCTCCTCATCGTTACGAGCTCTCTTCAGCTCCGTACCGGACGCCACATCACCGCTCCACCTCCGCTTACATCCGCCCGACTCGGCCATCACACACTTTAAACATACAACCGCAAGCAGCAAACTCTACCGACATCAGCACAGGGAGCAGATCCAAAGCTGGGGTGGACTGATGTGTTCTTGAGGGCTGATAAAAAGGTAGTAGAAAACAAAGAAAATGTAAAATGAAATTATACAAAGAAGCAAAAAATGAGAAAAATACTGCACCCTAAACTTACTGCTCAAACAAAACATGAGAGTCATTTTATTCAAAATCTTTGCAATCAACTTGATTTGTTTATACATTGAAGAAAGGAATTTTATTATTTTTAACGACTGCCAATTGTGAATCTGTGACCAACAATGGCATCTATAATAATACTGAATAAATAAATAAATGGTGAATTGCATTTCTAGTGAACTGTTCAAATGTAAATCCTGCATCACCGACTTTGTCATACTCCTTACAAGATTAAATAAATGAATACTCCAAATGAATATCAACAAATGGTAAATTCTTCACATTTTAAACAAACCTGTCCAGTAATCTGGCATCTCACTTCATGTCGTCTAGATATTTATATGAAAAATAACTATTTCATGTTTGTAAGACACGTCAACAAAGAGAGCGTTGAGATAAAAGCCACACCTGCTGTTATTACCGTGTTTATGAGGCTCTTCTACTGACTCCGACAGCGTTAATGAAGATTAATGAAGTATACTGAATTATTGAATTATTGAATTAACTTGACCACTTTTACAGACGTAAATAAGATTGAACCCTCACCGAGAGACACGTGTGGTGATCGATCTGCAGCTCTGACTCCATTAGCCGAACTGGAAGACCGAGCTGATCGAAGACCGAGCTGATCGAGCGGGGCGCGCCGGAAGTGACGTCGGAGGGAGTTCGCGTTTAAAACACGCAGCGCCAACGCGTCGAGTTTGTAGTTTTTTTAGTGTGAGGGTGAATAAAGCGTTACGATGCGGTTGAGAAGACAGACACGAGTTTAACAGGAACGTTATACGGGTTTTGGATACGAGAGAGAGAGAGAGAGAGAGAGGGGCAAAATGTCAACAAAGAAGCTGGCAAGGTAACACACACACTAATACTGGTGTATCTGACTTAGTGAGGACCTTCTATTAATTCCCACCAGTGTTGTACCAGTTCACACTGAAACAGAACTAGTTCAAAGTTCAGTTCATTCAAATAATAATGAACTAGTTCACGCTCATAGTTAAATTATTTTTACAATTTTCAGCCTAGTTCACGTTCGTTCGTTCGTTCATTTTCAATACAACGTCCTCCTATCTGAACCTCCTTCAACCTTCTCCTTCTATCCGTCATACCACTGAACAATCACACACAAGTTACATTAAAAACCAGTTCTGAGGTTGAGAATAGATCCTATCACTTAAGCAAGGCATCATGTTATGCTGACAGTGGATTAAACGAGGTGCAGGTATACTGTATATGGACATTTCATTCAGACAACATTAACACAAAATGTAAACAAAACGGGCCAATTTCCCAGTTGAGGATTAAGCCTAGTACTAGACTAGCTTTGAGTTTGAATGGTAAAAGCCCATTGGTACTACAACTTAGTCCAGGACTAGGCTTAATCCATGATCAAGAAACCAGTCCAACGTGTCTGCCTAAAATGCACCATTCAGACATCTTTTAAAGCTGACGTCTGGACTTGTTTTTTCAAACCAGGTGGGCATAATTTGCACAAAAACGTGTGTTTTCCCCCATCTAAATCCACACCGATTTCTTCAAAAAACGGACTCAAATGTTTAAACAAACTGGCCTCTGCAGAGGCGTCCGAACCCGCAGCTCCAGCCATGTTAGCCTGAAATCAGCACACTTTACACCTGTCGTAAAACGTGAGCAGCTCAGTCTCGCGAGAGTCACCGTCACGCACGTGCTCGTTCATCACGTGTAAACGGACTCCCATAGCGACTAGATGTAAATAATACCAGCAAACCTTAACCTTAACCAATCAGTGACCAAAAGCAAACCTTTTACCTCTTTAAGTTTCTCACATTTAACCTGAAGCTGTGCTACAAAGCAGTCTTTCCCTCATGAGAACTCACCGTCACCCGCAAACACATCCCCACAAAGACATGCATTTAACACATTTCACGCTTTCCAGTCTTTAGCAAGAATGATGCCAATGAGGAAAAGACAGGAGGCAGAACTGGAGGTTGCAGAGCTCAAGATGTTGAGGTTCTCTTTGGGGGTGACGAGGATGGATAGGATCAGGAATGAGTTCATCAGAGGGACAGCTCATGTTAGATGTTTTGGAGATAAAGTCAGAGAGGCCAGACTGAGATGGTTTGGACACGTCCAGAGGAGAGACAATGAGTACATAGGTAGAAGGATGCTGAGCTTGGAGCCACCAGGCAGGAGGCTGAGAGGAAGACCAAAAAAGAGATTTATGGATGTGGTGAAAGAGGACATGAAGTTAGTTGGTGTGAGGGTAGAGGATGCAGAGGATAGGACTAAATGGAGACAGGTGATTCGCTGTGGCGACCCCTGAAGGGAAAAGCCGAAAGAGGAGGAGGAAGAAGAAGAAGGGGACAGTTGGGCCTCACACATCACCATAAAACTAGTGATGTCTGAGGCTTCATGACTCCCATAGTGACTACGCCACATGTACTCTACACACACACTTGTATTGCTGAGTTCCTTCCTTTGACTCCCAAACACTGTAAAAAATGATTTGATCAATAATTCTCGTTAATATACTTCTTTCATTTTCATCATCTTTCATCAACAATCACTTCAATTTGCCTTTTTCAACTTACTGATTGTTCAGTGTTGAAAAGGTGAATGTGTTAATACGCCATAAAGGACACTGTCCCCACTTTAATCCCTACACCAAGAAGCATTCAAAGCAGTTATTTGTCCATTAAGAGAGACTGTTATTCCTGTACAGTACTATATTTCAACCCGTTTTACTCCATTCAGCTCAAATTTGGGTGCAGAAACAGTTGGGTGTATTAGGATATTAAGGGTGTATTAAGTCTCTGTGCCGTGTTTGTTTTGGAGCACGTTTCAGTAGTTTTACTGACGTCAATATGAATGCTGATGATTTTGTTTCAATTTGTACACAGGCAGCTGGGGCTGATCAGGAAGCACAGCCAGTCATCCAGCGCTCAGCACAAATCTACTCCTAGTAAGATCACATCCCAATATAGTTCAGGTTTATTGTCATGTGCATAAAAATACACTGATAAAATGCAATGAAATATGTTTGATATTTAAAGCAAAAACCATAAACCTGTGTGTTCCTGTCTTGTTTTTGTAGAGCAGCTCTTCTCTTACCTGATCGTCATCGACTTTGAATCGACTTGCTGGAGAGAGAAAAACAACTACGGCCAAGAAATCAGTGAGACACATTCATCTTTTCTTTCAACATTGTTTACTCTGACTTCAGGAGAAAGTTTCACTAAAGTTATTTTTCAGCTTGTTTGTGATCAGTCGAAGAATAAATCTGCTGTGGTGTTTTTTGGCAGTCGAGTTTCCCGCTGTGCTCCTCAACATGTCTAACGGAGAGATCGAGTCAGAGTTCCACTCGTACGTCCAGCCTCAGGAACACCCGGTCCTGTCCGAATTCTGCACAGAACTCACCGGAATCACACAGGTTTCATTCTCCACGCTCTGCCTGAACGAGAGCGATCAGAACCTTATTCAGATTCAGGGTTGACTGATTATTGGCCTGGGTAATATTTAACATGTTCATGGTTATGAGTATCAGTCATTTCTTAAAAGAAAAATGCAGATAAAATACATTTATTCAAAAATGTTCTACTTTGAGAACTTCAGATCTGTTTAACTTTTTAGATTGAAGTTCTGTGCTGGGGTTAGATAGGGTGTAGATGTCCAACAAGGGCCATGAACTGGTTTGAGGTAGCTGAAACCAAGCTGCTTTGTGATTGGTCGACAGAACCAGGTGGAGGCGGGGCTTCCTCTCGCAGTGTGTTTGTGCAGCTTTAAGCGCTGGCTCCAGTGTCTCCAGCAGGAGAGGGGCGTGGTCTTTGTGACGGACAAGGCCAGCCCCGCCCCCTCAGCGCCACTCTGCACCTTCGTTACGTGGTCAGGTGAGACATGATGGACAGAGCAACACTCTCATTTAGACGTGTGTGTGATTTAGGTTTAATGGAGCTTGGCACCTGTGTGTGTGTGTAATATTATTTATTTTTGAATGGTGTGTGTGTGTGTGTGTATTTTAGACTGGGATCTAGGTGTGTGTTTGCTGTATGAGTGTAAGCGGAAGCAGATCAGTAAACCTGAAGCTCTCAACAGCTGGATTGACCTCAGAGCAACTTACAGGGTAAATATCAACACACACACACTGTAGATCTCTAATGTAGTGGAAATGTGTGTTGAGTTTGGACTCGATCTGAGCTATAAGGGCAAAAAATTAACAAAAATGTTCATAATCGAGCTCAAATGAATCATGATACTGATTTGCAGTGACATCGTTCAGCCCTAGTTTGGACCGTAGCTGCTGACATGTAGAAACTGGTGTTGTGGTTTTAGGTGTTCTACAATCGCAAACCTAAAGGTCTTAACGGAGCTCTGCAGGATCTGGGCATCGAGTTCTCGGGACGAGAGCACTCTGGTACACACACACACACACACACACACACACTACTGGTTTTATGTCTTTGTGATGAGCACTGTCAATGAAATATCAGAAGAATGTTCTAAACTCACACTTTAGTTTGATCTGAAATGATGCAGCATTCTATATGTCTGTGGAAAGTAGTGTGACGTAAACGAGTGTGTGTGCGTGTAGGTCTGGACGACGCTCGCAACACCGCCCGTCTGGCCTGGCGCATGATAATGGACGGCTGCGCCTTGAGGGTGACCAAATCTTTGTCCAGGGTGAGTGGGTCTCCCTCTCCTGACTGCCCAACACCTGCACAGGTGACCACGGAGACCGCAGCATCTTCACCTCCTCACCTCTCCTCTTCCATCCCTCCACCTCACATCCCTGCATCTCTCTCTCTGTCTGTCTCAGGCCCCTCTGATCTCCAGACCTCCGCCCAATCTCCGAACGACAGGAACGAGGGAGGAGAGGAGGGATGCAACGACAGAGCAAAAAGAGAAACCCCCGATGACCGTCGCCGAGTGCCGGAGTTTGGTGTTGCCGAGGACCGTACTCGCCTCTGTCACGGCGCCTCGCCTCCGTACCACCCTCGACTCCGCCCCAATGCATCCACCTATCTCCACTGCAACTTCTGACCCCGGTGTTGACTCTCTCGCCAATCAGGATTGGCCCAAGGAGGAGAACAAGGAGGCGGTCCTGTTGCTGGAGGATGGGGAGTCTGGCTCCTATGACGACATGGTGTTGGAGGAAGGTGATGGAGTTCACCCAGAGGACCAATCCTCAAGCATTTACACCCCCTACAACCTCGCTCCAAGCTTCGCCCGTTTTGAGGACGTGTCCCGGAGCTCTGCTACCATGACCATGCCCAGGCCACACCCATCTAAGCCACACCCCTTCAAGCCACGCCCTCCTACCTCTACTGCTCCAATTTCATTCAACAATCTGTACAGATCACTGGCTCACTCCCGGACTTCCAGCATCCCTCTGACCATCTACAGGGACCAATCAGATCACGCCTCACCACTGAGGGCGTCAACTGAGGAGGGCGGAGTCTTCCGTGCCCCGCCTTCTGTTCTTTCCTCATGTGTCAACCAATCAAAACGCTCCTTCTGTTTAATTAAACGGTCTTCAGACTCGTCTTGTTTGGCCAACCAATCGACGCTCTCCACCGCCTCCGTTAACCAATCGGCTCTTTCCGTCTCATCCGTTAAGCAGAAGCCCCTCCCCTCTCGTAGGGGTGGGGCTAAAGTAACAGCCCCGCTGTGCGGTTGTGGGAGGCGGGCGAGGCGCTTGACGGTGGGGAACGGCGGACCCAATCACGGACGAGCGTTTTACGCCTGCGCCGTGCGGAAGGGAGGTGCTGCAGGCCACGCCCCTCACACAGGCCCCGCCCCCCACGGAGGCTGCAGTTTCTTTAAGTGGGAGTCGGCTCTGCTTCAGTCTGCACTAAAACAAAGCAGCATCAGCAACACTATCTGTAGGAGCATCCGCTGAACTTTAATTAACAGTGGCAGGAACAGTCAGTGCTGCTCTGAAATATTAATGGAAATGTTAGCGTTTTAATGTGAATATTTTAAACGTACTGGCGTTTTTAAATGAGTTGTTTTTGTACACAAGCTACTTCCAGTTGTAAAATGATGCTGTAAACTTATCTGCAATAAATGCTCTGTGTTTTAAAAGTGCTTCCACTTTATAAACCAAATCAGTTTTCCACCTCCTCACCTTGAGATTTTTTCTGAAAACTGTTAGGCTACCAAGCAGTATATTCTTATTTTAGACAAGATAAAAATATAGATAATAATCATAACACAGTTTACTGTTGATGTTGTATGATTGTTGGTATGAAATTGAGTAATGAATGCACTGTAATACACGAAGTACTTGATGTTTAACTGCTGAATATAATGCTATGTTTAGTGTAGTAATGAAGTATAATTACTCAAGTGCTATAGTTTCTGGGAGTATAGCTAATCATTTGGTGTGTCCGTTATCCTTTACACGTTTATTTATTGTGTGTATTTTATTGTTTTAACAGTTTTTTTGCTGGAAATTTAGAGTTTAATGTCAGATTTATTTATTTATTTAGGGCACCAACGTGCTGAAGGAAACGGTGAGGAATGTTTCATCATGAAAAATTGTTATATATTATAGAGGATAAATCCCACATTTATACTGTGTACACTTCTGTTGTTCTACGACTTGTTTAACATCATTTTCCCTGTATTATTAACACGTTAGCCCCCCAAAATAAATCAATATATCGTAATAAAAAGTCATTTATTATGTAATATATACAGGATATATTATTATATCTTACATTATAGAGTCTATGATGTACATATAATAACGTATTGATTTCAGGAACATTTTTGATAGATTTTCGTTTTTGATAAACAAGTTGTGAAATTAAGTCATACAGGTTACAGGACAGCAGTAGAAACGCTTTTGAATAATGGAACAGAATGAGATCTCTGGTGGTATCTGAGGCTGGACATGTTGGAGAAGCGTTTGTCACAGCTGACGCAGCAGGACGGCTTCCCCCAGGTGTGCTGTCTGTGGTGAGAGATGCCGCTCAGGTGAAGCGTGAAGACTGGCACTGAAAAGGCTGGCGGTGTCCACTGTGAGTCTGTTCATGAACCTTCAGCTTGTCCAAGCGAGTGAAGACTTGGTCGCAGTAGAAGCACTTGTAGGGTTTCTCTCCAGTGTGCAGCCGCTGGTGGATGAGGAGGCTGTGCTTTGTGGAAAACCACTTTTTACACTTTTATTGAAATCAGGTGGATTCTTGTATTTTAATTCCTGCACTAATCTGACCAAGTTAAAAAGACTGCACCGCAGGGTTCTGTTTTAGGGTTAGGGTTAGGGTCTTATTCTCACTTTTTATTCTTTCTTTAATTCCACTCTTTCTAAATCACATCTCGTACTGCTGTTATGATGATGATACACAGTCGAACCTCCTCTGAGACCAGATGACGATGGGTTCTTGAGTGGCTTACTGATATTACGGCGACCTTCCACGAACATATAAATGCCCCGTTCTGTGTTTGTGACTAGCAGGAGCCAGAGCCCAAATCAGGTTGGGCAGCTATAGGAACCTTCTATGCTCAAAAACACTGCTGATTAAATCTCACTTACATGTACAACCTAGTATCTTATCCAGAGCTCTTCCACGACCGGCCGGCACCGGCACCGGCTGGGAGGCTGACCCGTCAGTCTGCCCAAGTCCCAGACTGTAAGGTACTATTGAGGTAATTTATGAGCAAGGTACAGTACCGTCCCCAAGCAATCAGATATACACTGCCCAAAAAAAGTTTGAACGCTTCGGCAAAATGGGCTTTGACGACATCGGCATAAACTTCATCATTTTCAGATGCAACAATATTTACAGTAACTTCGACATTATCTTTGGGATCCAGCACAATCATTTTTTATTTTGATTATAATAATGGTAGTATATCCATGTCAGAGCCAAGACGTGCCCTTTTGCTGAAGCAGATGTTCTGGTTATTGGTTTAAACTTGACCCAGGTTTTAAAAGATTTTAAATAGCACAATTTTAATAGTTTGGCCAGTTGATTAGTTCATTGTAAACTGACCGCTCGGACGCCCAGATTATGCAGAGCTGTAATAGCTGCTAATGGTGGATATTTTGATTAATCCAAAATTCTAAGTATTTTCATGTATAAATCTGGTTTAATAAAACTGTTTAGGTAATAAAATATGGATGGGTAGTTTATGTTGTCCCTATCAGTGCAAATATTATCACATACAAAAAGGATTCATGCAACAGCTGTCCAAAAGCCCACTTTGCCAGGGACGTTTCCAAAGCTTTGGAGGGCAGTGTATGTAAATGTATATTGTTGTTATTTTTGAATCATAATTATATTAGATATCTATATCTGCACCAGCACTACAGCAGAGCGACAGTTAGCTGAGGGCAGTGGAGCTGAAATCCTGGATGAAGTGAAGTGAAACTTAGATTTACATGAGCAGCACTGAGAACTCCACTCTCTCCAAAAATACAGCTTTGACTTCTGCTTTTTGTCTACATTTTTAGCGAATTTCGTGGTTGATTTATATGTCAATGGTGTTGGTACTGAAGCCAAGTTACACCAAGCTAATACCTGCAGGGAATGTGTCATTTATTACTGTGTTGACATCTGAATGATACCCACTGATAATAATCACATGTCTGTGGGGAATTTTACTCATGAATTGTGTTGTGTGAATCTGATGACGTCTTCAATCTAATAAAGCAAAGAAATAACACAACTAACTGTATAAATAACTCATCAAGTCATAATCAGTAGGTGTTTCATGTGGAATTACTGTGATCATGTGATTAAAAAATAAAAATACTTTACATTTGAGTAAAAATGTTCATTTTATTAACCAATGCATAATGATAAAAATATAGGACTTTTACTTTTAATTGTGTTACGTGATAAGGAGGAAGCAATGTCCTGCAGTATTGACCACAAGGATTTGATCAGCAATATGTTTATTTTTATATCAAATCAGAACAAATGACTTTTTCAACATCAATGGAGCGTAAGCAGTTTAAACTTTATTTTTAGGAGACACACACACACAAGCAGAGCGCGATTACATTATGACTATGCGAGGTCTGGTGAAGGCGTAGAGGAGCCCGCTGTGTGAGGTCAGGCTCGGAGCACCGCCTCCTCGTGACGGAGCCGCCGATGGAGTTTGACCGTCCCAGCTGGCCGTACAGCCGACCCAGGTTGGTCTTGTGCAGCCACCGGTCCTGCTGTAGTCAGCACGCTGCTCCAGCTGAAGAGGTCGTCCTGTTGCTGTTGCCAGTATCAGCCTGGCGCTTCCCGCCACGCCCCTGCTGCTGCTAAAATGGCCCACTGAAGGCCCAGCCTAGCTTCAGTCCGAGGGGAAGCCCTTGTTGGCCAAACACACCAGCGTCACCTTCTCCTGCTGCTGCTCCATCCACACCAGAGCCGGGCAGCAGCAGCATCAGGGTGGGCCGAGTGTCCACTAGGAGACAACAACACACACACTCAGTCAACACCTCTGATATCTGATCACCTTTTGTAGAATATTCTGTGTAAAACATACAGGAATGTGAAATATGTCTTGCGCTCCCCACTGGTCATTGTTGACACATTTGTTATGGAAGCTGTTTTTACACCACGTGTCCCCACAAGGACATGTGTCACCTGGACAGGGTCTCCAATTCGAATGGCCAATTCTCTGACTTCATACGATCTGCTTCACCAGGAGACTTCCACAGAGCTCAGGCTCGTTTCTTAGTTGACGTAAAACCTCAAAGATGGGTCCCCACCATGTTACTCCAATCACGTGTCCCCACTAGGTGAGGAGAACAGGACTGTGTGTGTGTGTGTGTGTGAAGATGCTGCATGAGTCTCATCATTTTCCCTTCAGCAGAACTAACTTTACTGAAGCACTGCTGCATTACGTTCACGCTCTCATTACAACTGAGCATCAAAACACTGCAATTAGTAATAATTATTACTTACTGTTAATAACATCTACACTATAAACACACACATTTCTACTGACATCTTTACAACTTCATCACATATTCTAACTGCACTAACGCCAATAAACAGGAGGACAGAGAGATGGAATGTTCTTACTGCAGTTTGATTTACATTGAATCTCAAGTGAAGCAACTTCCAACACTATGTTAATGCAGTATTTTCAATTCAGCACTTCCACCTCTAAAGCAGCAATTAACATAATGCATTAATTACAGCTGCAGATCATTATTACACTATAATCCTAGATAAAATCATCAACATCTAAAAAGCTGCAACTTGTGTTTTACTAGAATTTGAGAAGATTATGATAATTATGTGAAACTCTGATACTACAATCATCTTACATTTATAAATACAGTTGAATTAATTCATAAAATATCTGCAGAATAAACTTTAGTAAAAATCCTGTATATTTACATTTCTGAACACATTTCTGCACAAACTGCTGAGTGTCCCAGCAAAGCCCACACTCTGTCTCCCCGCCACACACTATAATTATAGTAAAAACAAAAAAGCTCTCTTATTGTTTAGTGAATTAACGATCAACAGTGTTCCAGATTAACGCTAACCCTATTGATATGAATAAGGAGTAAAAGCGATTTACCTCTGCTAACACTTTAGTTCTCTCCACCAAAGTCCTCCACAGTGATACAAACTGGTTCAGTGTCTGAACAAAAACCTCCTGCTATGAAGACGTCGCTCTCTCACTGTCCTACATGCTGCCAAGGATAACCACTCATATTTTACACACCACTCCAGCATTTAATATTTTCTAATTTAGTTAAGAGCAACTTACCAATACGAAAAGGCACAAATCTGCCAGTCTTCTATAGACTTATGAATGATCAAATTACCAGTTGAAGTAGAGAGATTCACTACACGCTGGAGGAGAAGTTTTACCTTTACTGCTGCTAGTTGGGTAGTTCGTATTTTCATATGATATTTTACTGACGCCATAAGTCTTTTGTTTGATTTAATATGGTTTCTATGTGGGAAGTGATGCATTTCGTGCGTAACTGCTGCTGATGAAGATGACAAGGTTTAACGTGCGTGCGTGCGTGTTTGCACACGCACGCCGCTAACACCTTTTAAGAGCTGCAGTGCTGGATCTGAGAGATTCCAAGCCTTCTGGACACACTGACACACACTCCACAACCATGTACGGCCGAAGTTCTACCAAGGGGAACACACTGCTGCTCCTTACCAGGGTGAGACGTTTCGTTTTACACATCATCACATTTACACTCTTGTACCAACTAAACTAACATTTGTGCTTGCTGTATTTTAGAGACATTTGGAGACATCATCATGACCCAGACTCCAGAATCACACAGTGTAAAACCAGGAGACACTGTTACTATCAAATGCAGCTACCAGTCAGAAGTAGGTGTTATAGCTATTCAGACTGGTATTTGTAGAAACTTGAATGTTCTTTTTTCGAACTCCTGATCTATGAAGCGAAGCAACTTGAGTCTGATTTAGATTGCTTAGTGCAGGATTTGCTCATAGTTTATTTTGTAATTACTAATATCCAGCCTGGAAGATGCAGGAGATTGTCACTGTCAGCAGGCTACAGCCTGACATTGGCCAGTGTTACAGTTGCTGCATAAAAACCCTCCACGCTGCAGAGGAAGTGCTCAGTAGTCACAAACACACACTGATCTGAGAACAGCTGCTAAAACTGCACTCAACTCAAATCATCAACTACAAACCCTACAGCAAGTCAAAGTCAAAGTAAACTTTATTGTCATCTCTTCTATATATTGTACAGATATACAGAGAGACGAAGACGTGGCTCCAGTTTACATAGTGCAACAAGAAATAGAGAACAAAGAACAGATAGGGCACATGGAATAAACAATATATAACTAGAACACAAAATATACACTTTGAGCTAGAAATGTAGTGTTAAATATAAACTTGAACTAGAGATAGAAGGAGAAAGAGAGACAATTTGGATGCAGTATTACCTACAAAAGTGAAATTGACTTTTACACTGAATGTGCATGAAGTTAGTAACAGTTTTCAATATGAAAGATTTCAATATCCAGTCTATTAATAAAAGTGTATTCTTATCAAGTCTGACTGAAATTTTAAGTTTGTAAGCAGATATTATATCACATTGGGGAAAACCATTTTGTGCAATACTTTTCAATCATTTGCAGGTATATAATAAAAGGACTAGTGATATATACATTCAATGTTTAATTTGTTGTGCAACAAGTAGAGGCAGTGCAAAAAATTGCAAAATGTTGGTATAGTGTTGTGAAATAAATAGTATTACTGTATGTTTGTATTATAGACAATATTTTAGACATCTTTTTCAGAGATAGCTCTTAAAAGCAACACAAATGATACAGTCCGATAGAAGAGTATGCGTGACACAGCGATTTCAGAGGTGTGTAGTGCAGAGGTGCAACAGAGTGAGTTCACAGTCCGGGTTTGTGTGTGAGGGCAGGTGAGCGAGGAAGTGTTCAAGAGTTTGATGGCTTGTGGAAAAATTTATCGGCAGATTTTGGTGGATCGAGTCCTGATGCTGGCGATAACGGGCCACTGATGGGAGTGAGGTAAAGAGTCCGTGAAGGATGTGAGGGTCACATACGCAGGAGGCCTTGATGCAGGGTTTAGAAATGTCTCTGTATCGGACGGGGAGACACCCTACGATGCTGCCAGCTGCTTTGTTGTAGCCGCCTGATATCAGCAACAGTGCTGTTACCAAACCAGACGGAGATGCAGAACACGGTAGAACATGGTGAGGGTGGGAGGAGGGAGGTTGGCTCGCTTCAGCCATCTCAGGAAGTGGAGACGCTGCTGCTTTTTGGTGATGGAGGTGGTGTTGGTGGTCCAGGTGAGGGCAGGTTCGAGATGTGAACTCCTGTGAACTTCTGGTGTTTTTATAGTTCCCAAATCAGGAGAGCCGTGATGCTGAGTGGTGTGGGTGGAGCGAAGCCTGAAGCTTCCACCATCATTTCTTGGTTTTGTCTATATTCAGTTTATTAAAAAAGAGCCCTTGCACTGCACCAGGCAGCCAGCTGAACCTGACCCTGTACGCCACCATCAAGAGTTGTTGATGAGCCCCACCACGGTCGTGGTTGTTGTTTAAGCACGTGGTGGATGTGGGAGGCTGAGTTGTGCAGGGCGTGTGCAGCTGGCTGGAGTGTGAACAGAAGTGGTCTGGAGAACGAGCCCCTGAGGAGCCCTGCACTGTAGTCTGATGGCGGGAAGATGAGCCGCCGATTCAGATGGACTGGGGCCTGTCTGACAGGAAACCCAGTATCCAGTTGCGTCAGAGCTCTACCAAGACCTGCTATTGCGTTACTTTTCCAGTTAATATTAAGTGAGGACAGTGTGCAAATCTTTGTGTGTGTGTTAGGAGCTGAAATAAAGCTGGTGTACGTGTGGTGAATGCATCCTGGGAACTACAGGGGCAAGGTGGGGACCAAGACTGGGCAGGCGCCAACACACCGCAGGGCACACACACAATCACACTCTCATTCACACATTACACAAATTAAATCCCTATAGTAATTGTGGAAACCAGAGTACCCAGGAGAACTACAGAACACAGGAGAGCATGCAACCCACGCAGGAAAACCCTACGCAAGGACCCGGGATCAACCCAGGACCTCAGCCGTGAGGCAGCAGCAAGCAACCACTGTGCCACCGGCAGCTCAGAGACTGTCCCTGAAATCTGCAAATAGAAGTCACTCTGATGAGAACGTCTGCTTAATGCTGTAAATGTAAATATGTAAATGTGATCTTGTAGAGTAAGAAGGGTTCTGAAAAGTGGAGAAGAAGTGCACAGGTGCAGATGTTCAGGAATGAGGAGGATGTGCAGAGCTGCAGTACCTACAGAGGGATAATAGTGAGATGGTGTTGGTTGTTTAGACGTGTGCAGAGGAGAGATGCAGGATAAAGGAGAAGGATGCTGAGGGTGAACTGTTGAGCAAAGATGGAGAGAGTAGTGTGGATGTGGAGGGAGAGGACATGCAGGTGGTTGGTGTGAAAGAGGAAGAGGACAGGAGGAAGTGGACACACATGATAAGACTGTGGTGAGCTATAACAGGAGAAGATGATCTGTAGCTAGAAGGTAGGGCTGTACAGCAAGTTGAGTAGCTTCTGAAGGCTGAGCTTGAAACATCTGCTGAAGTGTATTTTTGGAGAGAGTGGAGTTCTCAGTGCTGCTCATGTAAATCTAAGTTTCACTCATCCATAACCGTTTAACCTGGAATAAATCATGAGGTGATGATAAAAACCACTTCTACCCTCCTGCAGCCATTATCCCAGTGTTCCAGAGAGACGTCCAGCAGCATGGAGCTCTCCACCACCATACGTAAACCAGCTTTATTTTCAGCTCCCACCACAATAATAAAGACTTCTGCATAATGTCCTCACTCATTAACTGGAAAAGTAAGGTAAGTGCAGGTCTTGGTAGAGCTCTGAGTGAGCAGTAGAAGCATTATGCCCAGATCAGGGAACAATGTTCAGTGCTGTAGGGTTTGTAGTTGATGATTTGAGTTGAGTGCAGTTTTAGCAGCTGTGCTCAGATCAGTGTGTGTGTTTTTCAGACCACTGAGCACTTCCTCTGCAGGGAGAGGTTTTTGAATGACGCCAGAACACTGTGCGTAACGCCAGCTGTCATTCTGCTGACAGTAATAATCTCCTGCATCTTCAGGCTGGATATTAGGTGATTTTTAGAGTAAACTGCAACCAGATCCACTGCCACTGAACGCATCTGGAATCCCAGACCGACGGCCGTTTCGTGATAACAGATCAGGAGCTTAGGGAGCATTTGCGTTTCGTATATATTCAAAGATAGTTGCTAATACTTGACTGGTTTGCAGCTGATAGTAACAGTGTTCTTGGTTTTACACTGTGATTCTTGAGTCTGGGTCAAGATGATGTCTCCAAATGTCTCTAAAATATGCCACAAATGTTAGTTTAGTTGAGCAAAGGTGTAAAATGTGATGATGTGTAGAGCAGCGCTCACCCTGAGTATGTATAGCAGTGTTCCCAGCAGAGAACCAGCGCGGCACATGGTTGGAGTGTCAGTGTGTCAGAAAGAACTGAATCTCTCAGATCAACACTGCAGCTCTTAAAGTGTGTGATGCCCACGTATGTAAATGACATACACATATTATTATCGACAAGCGCTCTTATCATCTTCATCAACAGTTACACCTGAAAATGCATCACTTTCCACATGAAACCATATTAAAATCAAGCAAAAGACTTGTGAGAAAAGATTGATGAGAAATATCATGAGCAAAATGCAGACTGTGGCTGCCACAGTAGAAAGTGAGCTCTCCAGCGGTGGTGAGATCTCTGCTTCCAACTGGTGATTTTGACTATCACGGGCCCAACAGACCGGCTTGTGCCGCGTTGGTGAGCTGTTTCACTGCTGGAAGTGTTAATGCTGATGGTGAAGTAGGAGAGCATTACCAGAAGCGTAGGACAGTGAGAGAGCGTAGCGCCTTTCACACAGGCAGTGGAGGTTTTTGTTCAGACACTGAACCAGTTTGTATCACTGTGGCTCACTTTTGGTGGAGGAACTAAAGTGTTGCTTGGAGGTAAGTCAACTTTTACTCCTTATTCATATCAATAGGTTAAACGCTCATCTGAAATCATCAACACTGCTGACACGCGAATTCACTAAACAATAAGAAGGCTTTTTATTTTACTATAATTATAGTGTGAGCGGGAGACAAGTGTGGAGCTTTAACTGGAACCTCAACAGTTGTGTTACAGAAATATTATTCAGAAATGTAAATATACAAGTTTTACTAAAAGTTTGTTCTGCAGATCTTTATGAATTAATTCAACATTTATAAATAAGATGATTAGTATCAGAGTTTCATATAATATCAAGCAATCTTCAAATTTGAAAACACAAGTTGTAGCTTTTAGATGTTGATGATTTTATTTGAGATTATAGTGTATTGAATGATTCAGCAGCCGTACCACGCATTATCGCAGTTGCTTAAGAGGTGAGATTACTGAATTGAAAATACCGCATTAATATGGTGTTGAGTTGTTTCAATTTGAGTCTCAACGTAACCAAATTCATGTAAAGATATTCCATTCGTCCTCCTGTTTGATGACGAAAGTAGTGATTGGGAGAAATATGATGAGTTGTAAAGATGTCAGCAGAATTGTGTAGTAGTGTAGATGTTAATAACAGTAAGTAATAACTATTACTAATTGCGTTTTGATGCCCAGTTGTAACGAAGAGTAAGAAACGTAATGGCCTCAGCAGTTAGTTCTGCTGAAGGAAAAAATGATGAGACTCATGCATCTTTCACACACACACACACACACACACAGTCTTGTTCTCCCTTACTTAGTGGGGACATCATGATTAGATGTTGCCAGACCACACTTTCTACAGGGTTTATTAATGTCAACCAGAAACCGACCCAGAGCCCTGGCGAAGTCTCCTAAGTGAAGCAGATCATGTGGGAGAATCAGAGAATTGTACATTCAGGTGGAGACCCTCTGTCAGGTGACATGTCCTTGTGGGGACACGTGGTGTAAAAACAGCTTCCATAACAAATGTGTCAACAATGACCAGTGGGGAGCGCAAGACATATTTCACATTCCTGTATGTTTTACACAGAATATTCTACAAAAGGCGATCAGATATCAGAGGTGTTGACTGAGTGTGTGTGTTGTTGTCTCTTAGTGGACACCTCGGCTCATCTCGATGCTACAAGGCCCGTTTCTGTGTGGAGGAGTAGCAGCAGGGAAGGTGACGCTTGCGTGTTTGGCCAACAAGGGCTTCCTCGGACTGAAGTTGAAAGGACGCCAGACGGTAGCGTAGCAGGATGGAGAGCGAGCGCCAAGTAGCGCAGCAGCAGGACTTGCCTTTGATAGCTGGAGTAGCTGCAGCGACTTTACAGTAGACCAGTGGCTGTATTACACTAACATTGTCTGCCAGGTCAGCCAGCAGACCACCGTCTCCTATCAGCTTTTCCTGCTACCGAGAGCAGTGCTCGAAGCCCTGACTCTCACACCTGACGGAGCTCTTTCTACACTTTTTCCTGAACCCTCCCACTGTAATCCTGTCTCATCACGCTCTGCTTGTGTGTGTGTGTCTCCTAAAAATAATAAAAGAGTTTAAACTGCTTACGCTCCATTGATGTTGAAAAAGTCATTTGTTCCGATTTGATATAAAAATAAACATATTATTGATCAAATCCTTGTGGTCAATACTGCAGGACATTGCTTCCTCCTTATCACGTAACACAATTAAAAGTAAAAGTCCTATATTTTTATCATTATGCATTGGTTAATAAAATGAACATTTTACCAAATGTAAGTATTTTATTTTTTAATCATGATCACAGTAATTCCACATGAAACACCTACTGATTATGACTTGATGAGTTATTTATACATTTAGTTGTGTTATTTCTTTGCTTTATTAGATTGAAGATAAGCTAATAGATTCACACAACATAATTCATGAGTAAAATTCCCTCACAGACACGTGGATTATTACTGCAATGCTCAGATGTCAAATACAGTAATAAATGACTAACATTCCCCTGCAGGCATTATGTATGCCGAGTACCAACTGCATTGACATGTAAATCAGCAGGAGTTACAAAAGCTAAAATGTAGACAAAAAGCAGAAGTCACAGCTGTATTTTTGGAGAGAGTGGAGTTCTAAAAGGTTTGGTAAATCTAAGTTTACTTCACTTCATCCAGGATTTCAGCTCCACTGCCCTCAGCTAACTGTCGCTCTGCTGTAGTGCTGGTGCAGTGTGGTTTAGTCGTCTAACATCGTATGTGAGATTTCAGTCTTACTGCTGAAACCAGCGTATGGTCTGATATAGATTATGATTAAAAAATAACAATATATACATTTACCTACATACATTTACATATATACGGGTGCTTGGGGACGGGTATCATACCTTGCTCATGAGGCCTTCAGTGGTACCTTTAATTGCCTGGCATTTGGACAGGGAACCCAGGTCAATCTCCCCTGGGACCAGCACAGTACCAGTGGGTCTATATGGAAGGAGTTTCTGGACAAGACACTGGAGTTGCATATGTACAGATTTCAATCACAGTGTTTGAGCATGAAGATTCCTGTACAGCTTGATGGTTTCTATCACTTGTTGTCATAAACACAGGAGAAAAGATGGGGAGTATAATTCATACAGGGCCCTAGGCTATCAGTAAGTCTACCAAGAACCCATCGCCATCTGGTCTCAGAGGGAAGGTTCGACTGTGTATCATCATCATAACAGCAGTACGAGATGTGATTTAGAAAGAGTGGAATTAAAGAAAGAATAAAAAGTGAGAATAAGACCCTAACCCTAACCCTAAAACAGAACCCTGCGGTGCAGTCTTTTTAACTTGGTCAGATTAGTGCAGGAATTAAAATACAAGAATCCACCTGATTTCAATAAAAGTGTAAAAAGTGGTTTTCCACAAAGCACAGCCTCCTCATCCACCAGCGGCTGCACACTGGAGAGAAACCCTACAAGTGCTTCTACTGCGACCAAATCTTCACTCGCTCGGACAAGCTGAAGATCCAGGAGCGAACTCACAGCGGGCCTGGCAGCATTTTTAGTGCCAGATTTGTTGAAAACCCTTCACGCTGGTGATGTAGCACAAAAGGAAACACATCGGGAGAAGCTGTACTGCTGCATCGGCTGTGACCAATGCTTCTCCAACATGTCCAGCCTCTGATACCACGAGAGTCTACACATCGCACAGAAGCATTTCCAACCAGTAGGGCTGAGCAGTTAGAGGAAAATCAATTGAGAAGCCACTCAGAACCTCTAATCCATGCAGTCTAGCCTGTGTTGGTTATTCTGCTTGTTTTGCTATTTTGTTTAAAAAATAGCTATTTTTTTATTTCAACAACTGGCACAGCTTTTGTTGTAGAGTTTTTGTTGTAGAGACACTTCATGACCGATGAATTCAAGATCATTAAGAATATCACTGAGAGTTGTTTGCATTTCCGATCAAGAACTGCCTCTTTCTCCACTTCTTTTCAGGTTAAAATGGTCATTCGCTCATTTGTCCCGCATTAATCAGGACTGTGTGATTACTTTCCTTGTGTTTAGCTTGTTCCTGTGAGCTTCACATCAATTCAGCAGCTCACAGCTCAACTCAACAGAAACATCTAAAAACAGTCTTTATCGTTTCTCCATTTGAACCTTTTCACCACTTTTCAGTTGAGTCTTCATCAAGAAATATTAAAAGGTTTCAAAACTGCAGGGAGAAATGTAAGCTGCTCTAGGTCAGTGTAAACGGAAATATAACAAGCTGTTTGACTTAAAGCTGTAACAGTGTTTTGTAGTTTGTGAGCTTTCTGTGCAAGACTGAAAAATAAGTTACTACTCAAGAAATATATAAATATATTCTGGATCACTTTGATGTGAAGTGCAAGCAAGGATGAATTTATTATTACTCTCAATAACTATATTATAATACTAATATAATATTGTGTTTCATTTAGAGCTGAAACGATTATCCGAATAACTCGATTACAAAACATGGTCGAGGCAATTTTTCTAGAATTGAAGCTTGGTTTAAGTCATTTTACTCGCTACAGCAAACGCCGCTTGTTTTTCACACAGAGCTTATTAATGATGCACAATAACTTCAGTGGCGCGATCAAGGCGAGAATAGATCCCTCTGTGTGTGAACGTATTTGTGAGATATTCCACCCACAAAAACAGAAGTAAATTCATAAAAACGCATAAATGACATTTTTTGTGATGTAAACACACACGCTGCTTGTAAGCGTCATTACTCACTAAAACGCTCCGTTTCCGTCAAAACGTCCCCTTTATTACAGACAAAACGCGTAATTTATCTGATAAATAACCACATCAACCAGCGTTCCACTCACAATACAGACATTTATTAAGATTTTACCATCATTTTTTCATAGTTCATTCCACAACGCGCTGAACCCTTTATGGTGACGCGGCTCCGAGGCGTGCGCAGGGGATTGTGGGAAATGCAGTTCTCTTCCAGAAAGACCAAAAGCAACTCTTTTTATTGGCCAAATTGGTTCAAAATGACCCTTGAACTTCATGTTTCTTCATTTTCAATTGAATACAACAACATAAAGCGTATTTGACTAACTTCTACTCACACTACAATAAGACTAATAACAAATGTATTGTCATTTACATTTTTTTATCCGATTCCTCGATTAATCGATAAAATAATCGATAGATTACTCGATTACAAAAATAGTTGTTTGTTGCAGCCCTAGTTTCATTATATCATTGCATCTTCCTAAAATGAGCAGAAAACTCTTTGAAATTTCACTTGTTTGCATCATCAGTATTTCATTATAGTACAAAATAAATCATTTCTATCCAGACACACTTGCTAGGTGACGCAGATGCACATAAAGAGGTTAAAAGCTATTATTAAGGACATTAACTGCACTGACGTCTCTATTACGTATAGGGGTCTTTAGTGTGCTCTATATACAGTATGTACTTTATTACTCTACTTCTGTACTTATTGGATGGATCTTCTTCTTGTATAAGAAGTAATTTATTCATGTGACGTGGTGAAATGAGACTGAAA
>JAVGVS010001119.1:27500-33822 GCA_032718565.1 Distichodus sexfasciatus
CACACACACACACACACACACTCCACATGGGGATTTACTAGCACATCTCCAAAAATAAGAATATTGTGAAAATGGTCATTAGTTATTATTTTATTATCAGTTTATTTTGTTATAAAAGACATGCCTTTGTTACATGTAAAGTTTAATATTTCAAGGTTTTTTAGTAGTTTGTTGTTGGAGTTGATGATGATGATGATGATGATGATCAATAGTGGAAATCCAGCATCTCAAATGATTAGAATACAACCTACCGTCATAACAAAACGAATTTCACAAAGTAAATGTCCAACGTTGGAACAATATTTTGATCTGTAGAGTCAGTAAACATGGTGCTCCGCCTAGAAAACCCAGTGTACATGAAGGTTTAACTCTCTGAAGTAACTGATGAAGACTAATGTCCTCTTTCGCAATGTCAGCACTGTTTGAGCTGTAATAATAGACTTGTGTATTTTCACACACTTTTGATTTCTTGTGCAGTGGACTTCACACTGAAGAATTCGACTCATTTAATGTAGTCCAAACCACAACGTTAAATCACAAAACCAGCTCCTGGAGTCTGACACAGTCCACTTTGTGTGTGTGTGTAAAATACAGAAGAGAGTGTGTTTATTACTTGAGTGTTGTGTTTTACAGAGGCACAGCTTTTTGTTCTGAATAATCTGTGTGTATATTTTATAACAGTAGCTGATGATGACGCTTTTCTCATGTGACTCAACTTTATTAGTTGTACAAATCAGTTTTCTCTTTTTCAACCTGAATAAACATGCAGTTGATTTAATAACGATGTGTTTGCTTTGTCACGGTGTTAATCTGAATGAATGAATAAGAGTATTGATGTATTGATGAATGCATGGGCGGAAGGAAGTAATGGATGGATGGATGAATGGAGGTATTGTAATTACACATTCTGAATGCAACAGGGAGAAAATGTTGATTTTTGTAATTTTGTTAATATATTAAAATGACGTCTATAATCTGACTGACTATAGTATTATATTGGTTATATGTATATACCATGTATAACCATAACTCGTGTATATGTCGTATATATGTACACACAAACATATATAACCAAAGTTATGATCCTCCAGTTCAGTTCATGGTATACAGCATGTGAGGAATAATATGTTTTATTTGGAATAATTATCAGCATGAAGTGCGTTCGATTCCCATGCAGCTTGTTCCCAGAAGACACCGGAAGTGTGGGAGACTCCTCCACCTCGCATACTAATATGACGGCAGTTAGCAGGGCATGAGGTGCAGCACACACACACACACACACACACTCCTGTTAAAGGTCACGTCGTTCTGAAACAATACGGTTCACCGTACACAGTCTCTCCCCGAGGAGCGGATTAGCATCCATTTAGCCACGGCTGTGCTGACCTTTTCCTCTGTGTGTGTGTGTGTATGAGATGAGCCGAAGAACAGCTCTGCGGGTCTCCGGGGTCTCTCTCTCGACTCTGCTGTTCCAGACACACACACACACGCTGAGCTGAAGCCTCCTGCAGGACGCTGGGATAGAGTGCTGTTCCCAGATCTGTTAAAACTCTCCACATAATGACGAATGCACTCAAATAGAAAGGCACAGCTTATTCCAGATCAGCTGCGGCAAAACCACATCTTCTCTCATTAATGCCCGTCTGCAGTGATTTGAAACACTGTGACTAGTTAAAGTGCAGCCTGTAGGAAGCCCATGTGAATATGACGTGTGTGTTTGCAGTAGTTATCCAAAATGTCTAGAGATTAAGGCATATTTCCTTCTGTTATACGGCGGTCAATATCAGCACCCTGTGTGTATCTACCTACCTGCTGCAGTACCACTCTCTTTCTAGAACCTGAAAGAAGTCCAGCTGAAGTCCACCCATAGCTAGACGGTACCTAAAATGTCCCACAATCGTGGTGTCGGTTTTTGTTGAGCGCTTAGCACTCTCTAGAGAACGGTCCCTGGTAGGAAACAAACCTAACTGGCCTTATGTCATTGTGAACACAGCACAATGATCAGCCATGGGTGGGAACCAACACACCGCAGTGGACCGTACCACAACATGTTAATCTTCGCTGTCTACCTCCAAGGTCTAGAGAAAACTCTTCAAATTTGTGACTCTAACGGTCAACGCCTTTTATGAACTCATTCGTTCCTTATCTGAACTGCGAAATCCTAATTTGAGTCACAGGGACCGGGACTACGAGCCCAAGGCAGAGACCAACCTGGGTTTGCTCCAACACACCGCAGCACACAAAAACTCACTTCCACACCCAAGGGGGCATTTTTTAGAATAACCAATCAACTTTTAGCGCATGCATTTGGACTGTGAAAGGAACCCAGAGCAGCCGGAGAACGCGGAGAACCTGGAGAACACAGAGAACACAGAACAGAGAGAACACAAAGAACCAGGGAAGGTTATGACCTCCCTTTAGGTTAAGCACCTGGAAATCCTCATCAGCTTTTAGAACTGAAGAAGCCTTTTGGACAAGAGGTGAAACATCTTCAAGAACCCAAATGAAAGTCAGATGCATTCCACTCAAGCTCTCATGACCACCATGTCCAGGATGGCTATGAAACTACACCGGATGCGAGTGCGTTCTGTTCAATGTCTTCCAGCAACAACATGTAGCACTAAACCACGCTGCAGTAACACACTCATTTAGAAATGATATACAAGCACCAGTCAGTAGTAACACAATGACTCCAGTACCTACTGCACACCAACAGGGGGCTTCAGAAGGGTGGGTGTTGGTGGAACGATGGGAATTGTAGTCAGTCATTATGGACTACAGTTACGGAGGGGGTACGAGAGAGGGGACGAGAGGGGGGTCCCAGCCTGCACCTCTCCACATTAAGAGAAAAGAGAAAGAAGGAGGAGCGAGGACAGAGTGGACCTTCTAACCCACGTCCATCACGGCTCGACCCGAAACCGCCAGACCTCAAACGGGATTAGCGTGGTTAGCATGCCGTCAGCGGCTACTTTGGAGACGGTAGCTGTTTTGATTAGCGTCCAATTGATGCTTGTAGCCTGTTATCAGCCGAGGTGGCCGTACACACACGCCATCGCCCGGAGCCGTGCTGCGACTTGATGACGGCGTACCACATGACCAAACGGCATTTTGGGCTTTTGTTTGTCTCTTACAAGAAGGAGCACTGGATCAAGAAGGAGGGGTGTAAAAAAGGAGAGGGATATGAATGATACCAAACCAAATCCCGTTAGCGGCAGCGAGGGGGAGACCAGTACGCAAACGTGGCGACGGCGAACCGTCTGGCCGAACCGCTGTGAAAAAGAGAGGCGAGGAAGAAAGGGAATAAAGGCCGAGCGGAGAGATGAGAGGGTCGGCCGGACGGACGAAAGGAGGCGAGACGCCGCTGGAGAGCCATTCTCCATTCATCAAAGATGGCCGACCCGGTTTGGAGGCGAGGCGGCGAGGCGGCGATGATCCGCCCGGCCACCGACCCGCCGGCACCGCCGAGTGACCGACCGGCTTGCTTAGGAAGATGTGAAGACTTGCGGTCTCTCTCTCTCTTTTCGGGTAGGTACTCCAAAGGGGGACGAATGCAAACGGGTTTCTTTAACATTCAAATGTTTCTTCTTTCGGGCGGCGGGGCTTTTTCTGCCCGGCGGGGGCGAGGCTTTACCGCCACGCGCTCAAAGCCACCACATCAATTGCTTTGACTGCTGGGGCTAAAAGAGCGACCCGACTCATCAAAGGAGCCAGCGTTGGTCGGCAAACCCCAAAAAACCCACACCCACACACAGAACAACACACTCAGAGAAAGGCCTGCACTGCATTTATCTCCTGGACGACAGGGCAGGAGGTCCGTTCAGCCATCGTTCGGTTTTCTGCTGGAGAGAGAGAGAGATTTCAGGGCAATAAGTGAAAGAATATTTGAATAAGAGCAGAGGAGGGGCGCAGGATCCCATAATGCACTGCAACTAATCCAATCAGAGAAGTTTGAAACAGCGACGCTTCACACACACACACAATGACAAACAGCAGGACGCCTCTCTTTCACACACACACTTTCACACACACTCAACTTTGTTGGAGATCTCAATCACAGGGAAGAAATTTTTAGCTAAAAGTAAAGGAAATCTGTAAGAAAAACTTTTAATGTTTAAAAATTAAAATCAGTATGCACACACACACTCCAACACACACACACACACTAAATGAGTGGGAAAAGAGCAGCTCAAACACACTCTTTGGTGTGAGGTGAGTTGGAAGATCTCTTTTGTGTGTGATCAGCACTCGGGTAAAAAATGTGAAAACGGTTAGGCGCACACACACACACACACACACACACCTTAACGGTCTCCTGGATGGTTGAGATCATACAGCAGCGATATGAGCATGTGAGTCTTTGTCTTTAAAAGTACCAGTTCCAAATTGGGAACCAGCATCTTCAGCATTTTTGTTCAGTAGAAAACATGGTTCCAAACTGGGCACTGGAATAATGGAAAAACATGACACCAGTTCCAAACTGGCAACCAGCATCGGAGTCATTTTCCTCAGTGTAAAAACGCAGGTCCAGTACTATACTGGAGAACAGCGCTGGCACCACACGCAGTAAATTGTGCGTATGAGTTCAGCAGCTGGCTCTTACCTGGAATATATAAGAAAACCCTGGTGAAGGTCAGAATGTGTGTGTGTGTGTGTGTTTGGGGGGGGGCAGGTATTTATGCATTGCGGGGACCTTTTTGGGCCGTTTTGTCCCCTAATATCACTCTTATTGTTTTTATGGCTTTGTGGGGACATTGGAGAGGGTCCTCATGAGGAGAAATGACTTTATAGAACATGGATATTGAGGTTAGCGTTAGGTGTAGAATTATATACATCTAGTCATTATGGGAGTCTATGGAAGGTCCCCACAAAGATGGATAGTTGTACAAGACCCTGTGTGTGTGTGTGTGTGTGTGTGTTTATTTAGTGGTAAGACACAGACAGATGCAGTTGAATGCTGAGATCTCCTGCTGCAGTATATTAGACCCCCTGTGCAGTGACCTTACACACACGCTACACACACACACGCTAGACACACACCTCCTTATCCTTACCTTCCTTCCCCTTTTCCCCCAGGGTCAAGAGGAGAGATGGAGAGATGCTTCCATGTGAGATTTATGAGTGTGTGTGTGTGTGTGTGTGTGTGTGTGTGTGTCTCCTGTGGGGGGCTGAAAGGTCAGGTTCATTGTCTTGGTGAGTGCTTAAGGAAGTCTGTGGCTTGCTTATTAATTATTACTCTACACTTCCACTCTCTCTCTCTCTCTATCACTCTCTCTTTGCCACATTTATGCTGGACAACAACATCACTTATTCTCCAGAATGTTCAGCACATTAAGGAGGAGGGTGTGGACTGGTGCTGGTTCTGGTTCTGGTCCTAAAGTTGGAAACCTTCGAGAATTGCAACACATTGACTTTTACTTCTTCTAATTTCTGTTGAATTTCAGTGGGAAAATGTGGCACTGGAACCCTGTTATCAGTGGAAAATAAACTGGGAACCAGCATTGGAACCATGGAAAACGTGGCACTGGCCCCAAAGTGGGAAGCGGAAAAATATTCCAAATTAGGAACCAGTACCAGTACCATTTATTTTAGTGCATCTAGTTTAAAATTGAGTACCAGAATGGCAGAATGGATATAGGGGTGTGAATAGCTTGTCCACTCTGAGCACGTGTGTGTGTGTGTGTGTGAGAGAGTGTGTGCTGCAATTTCCCAGTAGCAGCAGTTAATGAATATGTATTGAGAAATCACTTATATTTTCTGACTCTCTCTCTCTCTCTCTCTCTCGCTCCATCCCTCTTTCCCAAACACGGTCTCCGTCTATATCATTAATTGTTGACCTTTTCCATCTCTCTCCGTCATTCTCCCCTGCTCTCTCACTTATTCTCTCCCCCACCCCTCTGCTCTCTCTTCCTCTCTCCATCACTCTCCCTACACCCCAGCATGTCACACACCTACACTTCCTCTCCTTGAGTGCGAGTGAGTGTGTGTGTGAGACTCTCCTCTTACATACACACACACCATGGCGATGTGCTGCAGGGTGGAGATCTGCTCCAGCTTGGTGTGTGTGACACTTCAGCATGTGTGTGTAGGAGCTCCAGCACTCTGCTCAGGTATGTCACCTCACTCCGCTCACACACACACACACACACACACACTCCACAATGCACACCTGCTTTAACAGATCATTTTGTCTATCTACCAGTTTCCACCTTCCATCTGTCTATCAGTCCATCTGTCTGTCTCTATCTATTAATCCTTGTTGTTGTTGTTGTTGTTGTTGTTAATAATAATAATAATAATAATAATAATAATAATAATAATAATA
>JAVGVS010001120.1:0-33820 GCA_032718565.1 Distichodus sexfasciatus
AGTGTACATTAGCAACTAACGCAGTGTAAATTAGCAACTAACGCAGTGTACATTAGCAACTAACATAGTGTACATTAGCAACATACATTAGTAATAACACTAAGGTAGTTAGCCATATGCTAGCAACTATGCTTTTGGGAAACACACCCCTGGATAAGATCCTCTGCTAAATGCTGTAAATATCTATATATTAGTACCACACAATATCGGACAAAAGCTGACAATGCAATAGATCTGTCTGCAAAATTTATACTACAATATAATACACAATATTTGATCATGGGCTTGAGTAGCTGTGTTAAAAGCAAAACTAATCATTCTAGAGTGTTTGGGGACATTTAATGCACCTGGATGGAAGACCTAAACGCTAGAAGAGCTGAAAGAAAGCATTTTACTCTGATGACTTCTTGAGTGTGAAACGTTTGCTGAACTAAACATCTGAGTATAAAAATGGGATTTGCAGTAAATGTTAGTGAGAGAAGTCGAAGAGATTTGCTTTGTGACACAGACGCATTGTGAAAACTTCACAGATTAGCAAAAGTAGTAAAGACTGATCTTTGTTCTGTATCACCTCTGTAACATTGGCTCCCATCAAATTTTTAAAACCTGCTGCTGTTGAGTATTTCAAATCTAACCGGTACACTTCTGTAGGTGCAGACCAGCTACTCCTACCTGACTTTACCCGGGTTGGTATAAGATTTCCTGCATTATTTACCCACGTTCTCGCACTGCCTCCTCCGATCCCTCTTCCTCCCGGAGCGCACACACACACACTCCGTCTCTGGCCTTTTTCCCGCAGGCGTGTAAGTTAATGAAGAGGATCAATTTTACACCTCCGCGTGAAGAGAACCCGAGAACGGAGGACGCGTTTTACACACAATGAGACAAGCCGTGCCCGGATTTTATGGGTTACGGCTCCGGCAGAGCGAGGCGGGGACGCAGGTGATAACTGCTCGGAGGCCTTGGAAAGGCTCGCGTGAATAATGTGCTGAAAATGAGATGGCAAAGGCACAGCGCGCTACAGCTGAGGGCGGCCTCACGGCACGACGCTCTAAATAAGGCCAACGCTCGCGTGGCAACCGGGAAACAAGACACTTTCTGAGGGACTGTGACTTTCACTTAGAAACTGTTTCTGCACGAGCGATAGCATCGGGCTTGGAGCGCGGATACAAACTTTACACGGGTGTGTCCAACGGTGGGAGCTCCAAGAGAACTCATTCAATTGAAGACAATTAAAAGTTTACAGCGGTGGAACGATACATCGAAACTTTGATTCAATGATCAACAAACCTACAGCACTGATCCAAAATGAAAACATGGAGCCGATTCCAAATTTAATACTGAACTAATTTTGGCCTAATGTTGCTGAGTGGATATTAGCAAGCGGCCCCACCAACGACTCACGATTCGAAAGCGTCTTTTGGGACTATTTTTATATCTTCACTTCTTTAAAAATGATTGGTTAGTAATTAATCTTGAACTAACGTTTACTGTCTATTAAATGTTCATGCACCCGGTTGCCCAGAAGAGGATGGGGTCCCCTTCTGACTCTTGGTTGCTCTCAAGGTTTTTTCCTACTAGGGGGAGTTTCTCCTTGCCATTGTCGCCTCAGGCTTGCTCGTTGGGGGTTTGGGCTGGATATATGTAAAGTGAAATTGAAAAAAGTGAGTGATTACTATTTGTCATTGTGAACACGCCACAGCACAGCACACAGCACACCACAACCAAATGTGACCTCTGCATTTAACCCATGGAGCAGTGGGCAGCTAACAAGCGCCCGGGGAGCAGTGCTTGGGGACGGTACCTTGCTCATCAGTACCTCAGTGGTAACTTTATACCGGCCCTGGATTCAAACCTGCGACCTTCTGATCACGGGGCGAACATCCTACCGTTACGCCACCAACTGCCCAACTGGCCCTTGTAAAGCGCTTTATGACAATAACTGTTGTTAAGAACGCTATATAAAAACTTCAATTGATCATACATATTGTAATGTCACTTTATATTGAACAAGAGGTCAATATAAACCTATTCAAAGAGAGGAGTTCAGCAATAAAAATACCAAATGACATTTTATTTGCTTTATGTGATTTGACTGATAAATCAGCATGATATTGTCATATCAATCACTTACTCCTGAACTGAATTAAATCAAAATCGTATCGTAGCAGACTTCGTCTTATCGGCAGACACAGGATCATTGTTCGTTACATATATATAATGTATTGTGATGAAGTTTCCCAAAAAGTGTTCTAACATAAAGAACAGACGTGCAGCATTGCAGCACAGCCCTGTTTTACACGCCTTGTAGAGATGTAATAAAGCCCCAGCGCATGAAATCGATTCTTTTTAAAGGTACCTCTAAGCTGCTGGCGAACTGGAATTTGCCTTGTTTATCAGCTCAGCAAAGTAGTGGCCGAGTTTTAGGATACTCGCCCTGTACTTCCAAATTCACCACTGGGCCCTTCAGCAAGACCTCTAAGCCCAAGTGGCTCCACGGTGACAGTCCCTGTAATTAGAATATGTAAGAGTCTGATAAATGCTAATGTAAACACAGCCCAGAAAATGTGACCTCGACATTTGACCAATCTGTGAAGAAGCAGTGGGCAGCTGATATGGGCATATGAGTTTAGGGACGGTACCTTTTCATCACAGGTGCTTCAGTGGTATCGTTACCTGTCCAGGATTTGAACCGGTCACCCTCCGATCACAAAAGGAACTCCCTAACCGTGCACTGCTGCTGCCCCCAGTGCTCATACTTATCACAACATCTTACTGAGGAAAATTTGAACGCTCACGGGTTGGCGTCCTGCAATAAAACGATGAGGGTGATGGTTGGACAGAACCTGAAAGTAAGCGAGGTTCATGACTCATGTTTATGCATTTAGAGTGATTAATAGCTCATCTTTTAGATCTAAATCATTAGTTTTACTGAAGCAAATATAAAAGGCAACAATTATAAATGGTGGTACAATTATGGACGTCAGTGAGTTCATTATCATGATGCAGACAGAAATTTTTGGCATTGATATATTTTGTTTTCACAATGCAACCAAAGACAATTACATTTTCAGCTAATGAAGTGGATCATGATATTAACAGGCGGAAATTCTCATTTTTAAGCTCGCTGATTAAGAGGTTTTACGAAATTGTAAGATATTACATTTACATAATTTAGTCGACATTCATCCAGAGAGACTTCCATTTCCTAATTGCTAGCAGCTTCACGGGTTAAGAGTCTTGCTAAGGTGATCAATGACAACAAACCAGAACCCACAACCTTTTGGTTCATGGAACAATGTCCTACCACTAGAACATCAGCACTCCGAGATGCTCTGATTTCTATTAGCATTTTGCTGTGGAATCTGTGGAATAGGGGCAAAGAATTGCAAGAAGAATTGTTCAAAAGCTTTCTAACTAACTAACATGCCCAAGAATTGTTGGTTTTCAGGCTTAATTTTCATTAATATATTTTTATGAGAGCACTCAACCACGAGTCCCGAATCGCCCATTGAACCAGACGTGAGCTGACTGTATCGCTACACCGTTAACACATCGGGGGCATTGCAGGGTGATAGATTGCATTTCTCAGATCTTTGGGCGACGCCACTTTTAGGAAACTCAGCCCAGAGCGGCGAGCCATGGAAACACTTGGTGTAAACCCAAAAAAAGGCTTAGCGTAAGGATTTAGCAGCACTCAGAAGGCACTGCCAAGCGGGAGTGACACATAGAGTCTAGAGCCGCGAGCTTAACGGCTGAAAATATAACAACGTCGCACAAAAACTGGGAGATAAGGCCGAAACGGAGCGGTCATCTGGTGGCTGGGGACAACTCCGACCATGAGCATGTAGATAACTCTCAAATTCCACTAATATCTGAAATAAACTAAAGACAGATGGTAGGCCTGCATGAGAAGACCTCAAATCAGTTCATTCATTCAACTGCTGAATCCCAATCCCAACTGGGGTCGCGGCGGGGTGGGGGACTGGAACCTATCCCGGGAACTACGGTCACAAGGCGGGGACCAACCCTGAGCAGGCGCCAACACAACGTAGGGCACACACACTCTCAGTCACACCTTACGGGGCCAATTTAGAGATGGAGGAAACCGGAGTACCCAGAGGAAACCCATGCGAACATGGGATGAGCACGTAAACTCCACACAGAAAGGCCCTACGACCGACCCCGGGGATCGAACCCGGGGATTCTCGCTGATTAATTTGGACGGGGCAGAATCATGTCCAAAGTCAATGTCCAAAAATAATTAAAATAATCGACATGGGCAAGCTTATGGGTCAGTGACACGACATGCATGCGTGCGAGTGTCTTAACCACTCAAGCACCATGGGAAGATTTTTCTTGCTTCAACAGTGATTGAACTGAACTTCTCTTTCTCGTCCCTTGCGACTTTATTCCAACGTTTATCTATTTATTTACAGTACTGTGCAAAAGTTTTAGGCAGGTGTGAAAAAATGCTGTAAACAAAGAATGCTTTCAGAAATATAAATAATGATTGTTTGTTTTTATCAATTTACAAAACGCAAAGTGAGCAAACAAAAGAAAAATCTAAATCAAATCAATATTTGGTGTTACTACCTTTTGCCTTCACACCAGCATCAATTCTTATAGGTACACTTGCACAAAGTCAGGGATTTTGTAGGATTATAGTCATTATATAATTTTGTAGGATTATAGGATTATAGATCTGTGGTTAGTTCTCCAAGATGTTTGGAACAACCTACCAGCCGAGTTCCTTCAAAAACTGTGTGCAAGTGAACCTAGAAGAATTGATGCTGTTTTGAAGGCAAAGGGTGGTCACACCAAATATTGATTTGATTTAGATTTCTCTTTTGTCCATTCACTGCATTTTTTGATTGATGAAAATAAATGATTAACACTTCCATTTTTGAAAGCATTCTTTGTTGACAGCATTTTTTCACACCTGCCTAAAACTTAGTACTGTAGCACAGTAGCACAGTACTGTAGATATTTTTTTACATTTCCGTTTACATTTTTTTCTTCAAAAAAATACAGTTCATTACAGTTTATCTGCAGATGTCCACATCTAAGTTAATGTTTTTCACAAACAGTCATGCAATAAAATTTGAATCTTCAATAAGAGAACCGAATGTAAGGTTTGATAAATTTGTGATTAATTGCCCAGCCCTGTGCATGCTTCAGTTCGACCTAATAAAGATCTGCACCTGCCACTGGAAGGCCAGTAAAGTGGCTTTTATGGAAAGTTGTGCCAATGGCATGAGCCGAAGCCAATCTGAAGAGCTGTCATGCGGCCGGTGGGAAGGGCAGGGTGTCACGCTACGCTACGCTAAGCTACGCTACGCTACGCTAGGCTAGGCGGCGGCTGCCAGCAGGGCTGATGGGTAGCGGGAGACTGCCTGGAATATTAAGCATCCCTCAGTCTATTGTAGGTGCAAGACACGAGGTAGCTCCAGAGTTGTGGAACACGCTCAAAAAGCAGGGAAAAGGGAAAAACACACAGGAGACAACGCGAAAACGCTGGCCGGAGATGCGAGAGAAAGTGACGCGCGCCTCCCGTGGGGAAGGGAGGATAACGGGGTCCCGCTTTTCTCATCGCTAAGCAATGTGCCAGTTAATTGGGTGTTTGCACAGCTCCATTACTGGGCCATATGGCTCAGAATTCTCCTCAGAGCATTACCAGGACAAGACTCGATGTCTGACTGCCCAAAATAATAATAATAATAAAAAAAAAGGTGTTCAGACTTTTCACATCTGATATTGCGAGGCAAAAGGCAGTCAATGATGTTAAAAGTTAAAACCAGTATTTTAATCCAAACGTTTCAATTTTTAATTTATAATGATTTGTAATAATTGCTGCAAATATGGTTCCAACAATATGACCACGTAACTGTGGGGAGGAGTTTTATTGCCTGTGCAGTCATTTTTAACCCTTTGAACTCTGGGTCATTTTTGAGCATTTTTGCATCCCTTTATTTATTGGGCTATAATATTTTAATTCCATAAGCTAGCCATTCATGCCTTATGTTTTGTTTTTTTGTTTTTTTCCCCCGAAGACCCAGGGCTACTTATTTATGTAATTATTTGATGTGAAACTAACAAGTAAAACCTTGATATTTTTATAAGCAAATTCTAGTTTTCGCCTAGTGAAATTTTACTTTTTTTTCTTTTATTTCTACAAGACAACGTTTTTCAGTAGAAATTTAACTTTAGAAATGTGTGGGGTAAAGGTCCATAGCCATTGTTATATATATATATATATATATACACATATATTTATTTATTTATTTTATTTTTTTTCAATCTGGGACATTCTATGGCTTATTACAATATAAAAATATGTGCTTATTTCCAGACGGAGTTTGAATTTGACCTTCCTTGGTATCATTATTACTGCTGAAGAAGTTAGCAGTCTGCCCCAGAGATGTTCCTGATCAAATGACCTCTAGAATGCAGTCAAACACTCTCCCCCAACAGTTACAGACAGAGACACACACACACACACACACAGAAAAAGACTCAGCAGTGTGTTTTTTGTGAGAAACCCTTTAAATTTACTCTCTTTTGCGCATACGATTACTCTGGAATAATTTATTGCACAAACACAGGACTTAGACGATAGGGTAAGTCTTCTCGATTTCATTGATATGCGTATCATGCATGTGTATTACTCCTGTCGCGAGTTATGAGTCTGAGACTAAAGGTTACAAAAATGAACGCGAAACGCGTCCATTGAGTTCAAAAGGTTAAATGGCTACAGCATCAGCACCGTACACAAGCTCTTGAGCAGACGCACTGTGTCCGGAGGGTCAATGGTTCAAATCCCAAGCCAGTAAAAGGTAACACTGAGGTACTCAAGAGTAAGGTATCGTCCCCAAGCACTGCTCCCTCCCCAGGCACTGTCAAAGTTGTAGACTGCTCCTTCACAGAGGGGTCAAATGCAGAAGTCACATCGGCTTGTGGTGCAGTGTGAGTTGTGCTGTGTTCACAATGACAAATAATCACTCACTCACTCACTTTGAAATAAAAGACACTGCTCTGGAGTATGGACCAGCAGCTAGACAAAATCTCTCCCTAAAATGACCATTAGAAGGTGAGATTTTTAATATTGTTAATTCTTAAATATGCTCTTTATTAACGTCATAATGTCGGCTGGGTGCTATGATAAATTTCCATTAAATAAGCGCTTGTGAAAGTGCTTTGTTGTGTATTTGTTTTACATAGTGACCTATGATGACCATGGGCTTATGATTTCACCATGTTTAAACTCCTGTTATTTTAAGCACATTTCTTTACGCGGCGAATGGCAAAGTTACGATAAGTAACATCAGAAAGAACAGTTGCGATCAGTAATAATAGAGGTGCAAGTTAAAAGAACACAGTGAATATAAATATCTCCATAGAGAAGTTGAAAGGGGCAGGTGGTAACGTAACGGTTAGGGACTTAGCCCCATGACTGGAAGATCTCCGCTTCAAGTCCCAGACTGGTAAAGGTACCATTAAGGGACTCGTGAGCGAGGTACCGTCCCCAAGCACTGTTCCTTGGGTGCTGCACGTCACTGCTCCTTCACGGATGGGTGAAATGCAGATGTCACGTTTCGTTGTGGTGCACTGTGCGCTGTGGTGTGTTCACAATGACAAATAATCACTCACTTACTCGTTAACCACTCACTGATATGGATGGAACGCCATAAATACAATACATAACATTTGAATAGATGGTTGTGATCAGAATTAAATATGCAAGTTAAAGCAAGATCGTGAACATTAAAATTTCTATAGGAAAGTTACATTTTCAACCAACTAACTGATCAAATCTAAAGTCTACATATCAAATGCAATTTAGAGACTTCAAAGTTTAAAAAAACCCTGTCCTGTGATTTTAGAAATGCCCCACCGGTGGGCGTGTGGAGAAATTTTCTGGCCTGGGAGTTAAGTGGAATTCGTTATATCGGTCACTTTCAGAGACCACCGTTTCGGATTAAGAGTCTTTGACGAGAAAGTCATAAAAAAAAAAAAGGTTCGGTTTCGCAATTCGGACCGGAGTAGTAACGAGATATGCACCCTCGTGAACGTCACCTGCTTCACGTTTCATGTGTGATTGTGTCTGCTGGCCGGGTTCGAAGCCTTTTGTGTGTAATTTCTTCAACGCTGAAAGGCACCTCTCAACGAAAGGGCATCAAAGCGGAATCAAATCAAAGGGTTCACAGACGTGGACGAGCGCCGGACACGCCTAAAACACGTGTTCCACATCAAATGGTGCTGCAGGACACGGAATATACGTGAAGAACAAAAAGCTGTTAAACCGTATTTAAATGGAAAACAAGCAGAAGCACGCTGAGGTAAACAAGAGCTTTTGAGAAAAAAATATATCTGTAGAATTTCGGCGCGGCGACGAATAACAATAACGAGGTGTCGGACGTAATTTCGCAGGAGTGCCGACTTCTAATGGGAGGGAATTTGTGATCTGCGTGGCTGATTACAGTGCCGTGTTGAGCCCACATTGGCAAACCACGAAAACACTTGAGCGCCTCTCGCAATCAGAGCGAGGGGGAGAGGCCAAAAAGGCTTTTTCTAAATGTCCAGTGACTTTGTGCAGGGAGAGAGGCCTCTCCATTTATGTGGAGGAGAGCTCTTCGAAAAATGAGAAATCTGCCACCGGGCAGAAACGGCAAAGAAGGGCGAGAAAGAAAAAAAAAAAACACTTCACAAGCTTAAATATCGAGAGCAGAAATCCTCATGTGCAACAAGACGGGGAATATGTTTGCTGTTGCTGCAATATTATATGCTATAAAACATAATTCCAATTCCAGTAATCAAGCATGTGCCGCGTCAGGGCACAACTCAAGGTCTGGCAAGAACAACACATTCGATCGTGGCTCTCTCGTCAAACACAAACCAAAACGGAGAGCAAAGTGCAGTGTTCCAAAATCACAGTGTTCCAATCCTCAATCAAGGCCACCACCAAGGAATAGGGAGAATCTCTCAGGCTTTCAGACCCAGCAGTAGATCTGTTCAGCCTCAGAGCACGACTCGTTTAACACACGATTAATTTTGCAATGAGCAGTGCTGGTAGGTAGCTAACTAAAATAAATGACCCTTCATTGTAAAGTGGCAAAATGCTACACTGTTACAGTAATTTTTTCTTTTTACAAAAACATATTTTTAACCGTCACGGTTTACTGCTTGTAAAGTGGCATCCTCCCGTGCTCGTGGCAGCACCGTGCACTATTTGCATTTACATTTACAGTATTTAGCAGACGCTCTTATCCAGAGCGACTTACAACAGTGCTTTGTAGTCCACAACTGTTCTTAGATCCATAAGCTATGTCAACATCTGTAGTTAAACCAAATTACCACAGACTAAGTTTTATACTTTAACGAAAAATGGGTTAGAGGAAAAAAAAGTTCAGACAGACACACGTTAGTGGGTTTTGTTTTTTTTGGGGGGGGTAGGACAACATAAAAGGTAAATTAGTCTCCTAGATACTCTTTGAAGAGGTGTGTCTTCAGACGACGTTTGAAGACAGCAAGGGACTCAGCCGTTCTAACGGCAAGCGGAAGTTGGTTCCACCACTGAGGAGCAGCACTGCAAAGAGTTTTGCGCATGTTTTCGATGCAGGTGGTTCCAAACGAGCAGCGGTTGATGCTCTCAGAGGACGAGAAGTGACACGTTGTTTAATAAGTGCTGATAGGTAAGGAGGTGCAGATCCATCCTTGGCCTTAAAGGCAAGTGTTAGGGTTCTGAACCTGATGCGAGCAGCCACAGGGAGCCAGTGCGGGTTCCACAGCAGAGGTGTGGTGTGTGAGAATTTAGAAACGCTGAAGATAAGTCTTGCAGCTGCGTTCTGGATCAGTTGAAGTGGTCGTGTTGCTTTCATTGAAAGTCCAGCCACTAGAGAGTTACAGTAGTCATTTGCAGCTGCGAGACGGCGTCAACGCTGGCAAAAATGAAAGAAAAAATCTGTGGCCATATTTGTCAAAATGTATGATTCTGAAACAAACAGACGTGGGTGGTGTAGTGCTATCTGGACATGAGCTGTGATCTTGATCAACCCCAGCTGGATCGCCTGGGCGAGGGCGTATGTTGTTGAAAGACCCGAAACGCTCAATGACTCCACGAAACATCACAGAAGATCAACATGTCCAGATGCATCAAGAGGATGTATGTAACAAATTTGATATTTTATAAGTTTACAGTTTACATTTACAGGTTCCAAAATGTCGGTGAAACCATATTGTCATTTGATGCATCATTGTTTAAAAATATTGATTTTCATATTACTAATAGCATCATCTTAATATCATGCTCATTTTTAAAGCATTCGTGTGAAGAGTATCATACAACACAAAAATGCAATATTACTAGATTACTAGTGGGACAGTTGGTGGCGTAACGGTAGAGTGTTCACCCCGTGATCAGAAGGTCGCAGGTTCGAATCCATGGGCCGGTAAAGTTACCACTCATGAGCAAGGTACCGTCCCAAGCACTGGTCCCCGGGCGCTTGTTAGCTGCCCACTTCTCCTACACTAATGGGTTAAATGGAGAAGTCCCATTTCACTGTGGTGCACCGTGAGCTGTGGTGTGTTCACAATGACAAATAATCACTTACTTTCCCACAGCCTGAAAAATGGAGAGTGTGGCAGGCAGTGTGGGGGGAATTTGAGAAACTCTACTTTTAGGATGGTAGGCAAAGTGCATCATAAATTGCTGATGGTGCGGTAAGTGGTGATTCCAGAGTCTATCGGGACCCTAGCCAAAAATTCACTGAGAGCCCCTTCAACTGGCGTTTTTCACCTTTATGTTATGGATAATCAGACCCCCTGTTGGCTAGGGCTGCTTTTACAGTGTGGTGGAGGCAACGCAGACCCCAGGGTTGGTTATTACTAGAGCTGTAATATTCTGTTCCCTTTTAGGGCTGGGCTTCCTCTGAGTCACTCACTAAACTGATCCGGGTGAGCGAGTCACTTGAGTCACTTGAGTCAGTGTTGCCAAATCTCCAGCTGAATCCTTTGTTTTTCATAGAAGACACTGCACGAGGCTTGTGATGAGAATAAACGCACGTCCAAATAAATGACGAAGTATCAAGACAAGGCTACCAGAGCGGCAAATATTTATCATCAAGTGGCACTAGAGGAAGTTAACCAGCGGATTCATTGTGTGTGTGGTTTGGGGAGCGCTAACCCGCGTGTGTGTGATTCAGGGTGCGTTTCCCAAAAGCATAGTTGCTAACTACACTAGCAACACTATACTAGTTGCTAATGTACACTGTGCTAGTTGCTAATGCACACTGTGCTAGTTGATAATGTACACTATGCTAGTTGCTAATGTAACCTATGCTAGTTGCTAATGTACACTATGCTAGTTGCTAATGTACACTAGGTTAGTTACTAATGTATACTATGTTAGTTGCTAATGTACACTGTGCTAGTTGCTAATGTACACTATGCTAGTTGCTAATGTACACTTAGTTGCTAATGTACACTATGCTAGTTGCTAATGTACATTAGGTTAGTTACTAATGTATACTATGTTAGTTACTAATGTACACTATGCTAGTTGCTAATGTACACTAGGTTAGTTACTAATGTATACTATGTTAGTTGCTAATGTACACTTAGTTGCTAATGTACACTAGGTTAGTTGCTAATTGCTAATGTACACTATGTTAGTTGCTAGTGTACACTATGTTAGTTGCTAATTGCTAATGTACACTATGTTAGTTGCTAATGTACACTAGGTTAGTTGCTAATTGCTAATGTACACTATGTTAGTTGCTAATGTACACTATGTTAGTTGCTAGTGTACACTATGTTAGTTGCTAATGTACACTATGCCAGTTGCTAATGCACACTAGGTTAGTTACTAATGTATACTATGTTAGTTGCTAATGTACACTATGTTAGTTGCTAGTGTACACTGTGTTTGTTGCTCATGTTGCTCATTTTTAGCAGCTATACTTGCTACTATGGCTGTATTGATCTGGTAATGAGTTTGTAATGATTAAGATGTATGTACGTGATGAGGTTTATATTTTAGTCATGGTGTAGTTAGGACTCGATGGATTGGGGTTAATGGAGACCTCAGATTCGTGACTCGTGAGTTATTTTATGGATCCGGTGATTAACCCGGGTGAGTCATCAATCGCCCAACTCTAGTTATTACATTGCTAGGTTGTTGGGCCCTTGAACGAGACCCTTAACCTCAAGTTGAGGGCAGCTGGTAGCGTAACGGTTAGGGCGATAAACGCAGGAAAGGTACACTTTGATTTACAGTTGGCAAAGTAGAGTTGCCAATATCAGAATATTAGCATTATAAGTATTGGATGATGCATGCTCGGGTCGACATTATTCCCTGATATGAACTAATCGTAGATAATTAAGGATCAGGGTTAACAATTATTAAAGAATTGAAGACAGAAATGTATTATTTAACAGCTCTTGGTGGATTTAACCATGTTAAGAGTGTTGTCACACTGGGTTTAATCTATGTTTACATATTTGATTCCTGCTTATGTGTACTATTACTCAAAAAAAGAATATTATAAAAAATATAATAACATTCTTTCCTCAAAACTGGCATCAGTCAGGCTCTCGTATTAACTTCATTTATTCCTAATCTCCTGTATATTTTGAGCTCCAGATTGAAACACAATTGAAAAGCAGGTCACAGTTTGGACCCTGGCAAAAAATCAGCTTCATTAAGCTCCTCCCCGGCGCTCGGCGTTTGGCTCGCCGTTGCTGAACATAACCCTCTTTCCCTCCATTTGCCTGGCGTGGGCATGAGAGGGCGATCAGCGGCGAGCCAGACGCCGGAGGATGCCATCTCGCGTCACGGTGCGGCGCTGGCGCTCGGCCACCGCGGCAGATTGCTACACAAACGCTCGGCCTAGAAACACAGTGGCTGCGTCTCTCTCTGGTCAAAAACTCACAAAGGCATGAAGAGACATCTAAAAACAGCGTGCAGATAGAAGGCTGGGGATGGAAGGAACGTCGATTAAGAGAGGAGAGAGAGACGCTTCAACTGGCCACCGCGGACACCGGAGATGATTGCATCAGAAGTGGAGCCAGACTAAACACGACTTTCCACCTCCCTCCTCTTCAAACACAGCACCAGCCGCTGCGTTTTAACATCATTTAGAAGCTGCTCAGGAGTGAAAGGAGGCTCCAGAGTGCTGCTTTATTCACCGCGCTTGTGTTATTTCTACAAAGGTCTGGTCTTGAAACATGCAACACAGACTGAGAGTGAGACATAAAGCAGCACGACTAGTTTATTAAAGACCGTTAGCGTCGGTTCATTATTCAGAGTGAAGTCAGCTTTAAAAGTTGCCATGAAACACACTGGAGGATAAGAAGTGGAGACAGAGAGAGAGAGAGAGAGAGAGAGAGAGAGCTGTGGGTTGGGAAGAGAGGAGAGAAGAAATATATAGATAGATGGATACGTGGATAGAGGAAGGGATGGATGGATGGGTGGGTGGGTGGACGAATAGATAGATAGATAGATAGATAGAAAGATAGATAGAAAGAGATAGAAAGAGTGCAAGGAGAGGCTGTAAAATATGTACTGTGGGCAGGAGACTGGCTTGAGAGACAGAAAGGGGAAAGTGAAATACCGAGCGAGACACGAGCAGAAATATTGCGGGGGAAAAAACAGAGACTCAGAGAAAGAGAGGAAGATTGCGATGTGAAAAGAGATGGGTAGATAACAAGAGAATGAGAGAGGAGGAGAAAAAAACAAAGAGAAGTAGCTTGTGGGAGAGAAAAAGTTGGCAGGACACACACAGACGCGTGTGTGTGTGTGTGTGTGGCAGGATTTGGATATTGATGCACTTCTCTGTGGGAACGAGTGACATTCACTTTAATTAGGGCCCCATTGTTCCTACCTGCCCCTCTCCTGCATGCAGACACCCCCCACCCCGCTCCATACCTCCCCCACACTCCGCCGCGGGGGTCCGGCAGCCTGGGGACACACACACACACACACACGTCTACCTTATAGTGCTGCTGGATTAACATTTAATTAACATTTTCCTGACATTTCAGACAGGAATGAATATAAATATATATTTTAATTCATTTATTTGTTTTTTGCCACAAGTCAATGATGCCAAGGCCAGAGAGAGAGAGAGAGAGAGAGAGAGTGCGCGTGACTGGGTGAGAAAGAGAGAGAGAAGAGGAAGAGAAAAAGTCAGTGAATAAGAAAGAAAGAATAGACAGCCGGTGAGAGAGAGAGAGAGAGAGAGAGAGAGAGAGAAAATAGGATGAGTGAAAGAGTGAATGTGTAAGAAAGAGACAGAAGAGGAAGAGAAAGAGTGAGTAAATGTGAGCGAGTGCGAGAGATGTGAGTGAGAGTAAGAGAGAAGAGGAAGAAAACGAGCGAGTACGTGAGTGAGTGAGCGAGTAAGTGAATGAATGTGAGCGAGTTTGAGATGTGAGTGAGTGAGAGAGAGAGAAGAGGAAGATGAAGAGTGAAAGAGTGAGTGAGTGAGTGAGTGAGTGAGAGAGAGATGGAATAGAAAGACAGAAAGAGTGAGTGAGAATGACCGTAAGATGTGAGTGAGAGACAGAGTAGAGGAAAAGCGTGAAAGAGTGAGCAAGAAAGAGAATCGAGGGCCAGCGAGTGAGTGAGTGAGTGAGTGAGTGAGAAGAAAAGAAAGACTTAGTGAGTGAGAGAGAAACAGCGGCGAACGACAGCGAGTGAGTGAGTAAGAAAGAGAGAAGAGACCTACAGTGTGAGAGAGAGAGATTCTTTGGGCCAGCATAATTAATGAGGGAGCAGCATATTGGTGTTTTGTTGTTTATTTATTGTGTGAGAGTGTCATTACGTTGACATGACCAGCCGCCTCCTCTCAGACTCTCATGTCCACGCTGCAAACACACACATCCGGAGGCCAATTAACGTCACGACTGACAAGCAAACACACACTGTACCTTCTCACTGCTGCTTCACCGCAACCCCTCTCCAGCTGGCCAACGGTTTCCCTAATCCTGGACAAAATGGGCTGGTGTTAATCTGGCCTGATAGAGTCAACGTGTGGATTTTACTTAAACCAAGATCATAATCTGGACTGGCAGAGAGGACATGGAGGTTTTAATTAAGACTGACAGAGAAACGGCGTAAGGATTAATCTGGATTATAGTTTAACTCTTTTTCCATGTATGCTCACATGCTGTATGTTCACATTTTCTTTTTAATAATCCAGATTAATCCTCACACTTTTTCCGTCAATCTAGATTTAAATCAACGCTTAGCTCGATCAATCCAGACTCAAACATTTACTTTCTCTTTCCATTTATTTACTCAAACATATGTTATAATCTGGACTGCCAGAGAGGACATGCTGGTTTTAAATTAAGACTGACAGAAAAAAAGGATTAATCTGGATTATAGTTTACCATTTTCTCCATGTATGCTCACATATTAGATGTTCACATTTCATCTTTAATAATCCAGATTAATCTTCACACTTTTTCTACGTCAATCTAGATTAAAATAAACATTTTTCTTGATCAAACCAGCTTCAGACATTTACTTAAACAGAGATTATAATCTGGATTGGCTGAGAGGCCGGGGTGGACTTGATTAAGACTGATACAGTGGGGAAACAGTGGATAATATGTGAGGTGGAGGAGAGGAAAGACAGGAATGTATTCTAGCTTCTGGAATAGGAGGACACATTCACATTTACTGAGTTGATACATGGGGACGGATTAAGAACATAATTTAATAAGAAGATGAAAACGCGAGATTACGGTCAAGAAGGATTAGTAAAGAGGCTTAAGGTGGTCGTAACTGATCAATTAGATTCTGGACTGGCAGAAAAAAAATCAGATTTGAATATGGATTTAAATGTGAATTACAAGAGGACAGAGAGGACTGAAATCTAGACCTGTTTTAAAGGGTTTTAATCTGGATTAGAAACGAGGGAGGAAGTGGTTACATTCTAGATTGGCAGGAAGTGTTTAGATTTATTGCTGATGATGATGATGATGATGATGATGAATACGGCTAAATGATCACTAATAATGATTATTGATTATTTGTCATTGTGAACACAGCGTAGCACACAGTGCACCACAACTAAATGTGACGTCTGCATTTCACCTTGGTGATGGTGCCTTGCTCATGAGTACCTCAGTGGTACCTGTACCGGTCCGGGACTTGAACTGACGACTGACGATGGGGTTAAATGTAGCCTAAGAGATGTGCAGTGTAGGACTGTAATCTGGACTGACAGATAGAAAGTGCAGGTTTTAATCCCGACTAATAGAGCAGACGTGTTGGTTTTACTCCTGACTGACACAGCAGAAGTGTAGCTTTTAATCTGGATTGATAAAACGCTGGAGTGGATTTGCATTCTGGGTAACAGGCACTTGACAGGGCGGAACTGGGCTAAACTCGGCATGATGATGCTCGTTCCCCCGTGCCAGCGCTGACAGGAAGTGGTACAGCAGTTACTTCCTCCTCGCAAAGCTACACAGAAGTGCTCGGTCATCATTACTGCAGCTTGGAGCAGCGCTGACTCGTCCGACTCGGCTCTCGCGTCACGCTGTCACTGTGGCGCGTCTAAACACTCGGGGAATAAAGGCAGAACGAGTGGAACAGGGCCGGGACAACGCCAACGACTTAGCGCCGGCAGAGCGGAACTGAAAGCTAGCAGGGTAGTGCTGTCTATGAATGGATAAGATGGTGTGAGTGTATATGTAAAAGAGGGAGGGAGAGAAAGAGTGAGAGAGAGAGAGAGAGAGAGATGGAGGGGGAGGGAGGGAGAGAGAGAGAGAGATATGGAGAGGGAGAGAGAGAGGGAGAGATGGAGGGGGAGGGAGAGAGAGAGAGAGAGAGATAGAGAGAGAGATATGGAGAGAGAGAGAGAGAGAGAGAGAGAGAGAGAGAGAGAGGAGAGAAGGAGAGAGAGATATGGAGAGAGATAGAGAGATGGAGGGGGAGAGAGAGAGAGATGCAGAGGGAAAGAGAGAGGGAGAGATGGAGAGAGCGATATGAAGAGAGAGAGGGACAGATGGAGGAGGGAGAGAGAGAGGGAGAGATGGAGAGAGAGAGGGAGAGGGAGATGGAGATAGGAGAGAGGGGAGAGACGGAGGAGAGAGAGAGACAAGGAGAGAGGGAGCGAGAGAGAGAGGGAGGGAGAGGGAGAGATGGAGAGAGAGAGAGAGGGAGAGATGGAGGGAGAGAGAGAGATAAGGAGAGGGAGAGAGAGAGAGAGGGAGAGGTGGAGGGAGAGAGAGACATAAGGAGAGGGGAGAGAGAGAGAGAGGGAGAGATGGAGAGGGAGAGATGGAGATGGAGAAAGAGAGAGAGAGAGAGAGAGATAAGTGGAGAGAGAGAGAGAGAGAGATGGAGAGAGAGATATGGGAGGAGGAGAGAGGAGAAGGGAGAGAGAGAGAGAGAGAGAGAGATGGAGAGAGAGAGGTAGAGAGATGGAGGGAGAGAGAGATGGAGGAGAGGGAGGGGAGAGAGTGAGAGAGAGAGAGAGAGATGGAGAGAGAGAGAGAGAGGAGAGAGAGATGGGAGGGAGAGAGAGAGAGATGAGTAGGGGAGAGAGAGAGATGGAGGGAGGGGAGAGATGAGGGAGAGAGAGAGAGAGAGAGAGAGAGAGAGAGAGAGAGAGAGAGAGAGATGAACAGAGATGTAACAGATGGATGGAGGGAGAGATGGAGGATGAGGGGAGAGAGAAGGAGGGGAGAGGGAAAGAGAGAGAGAGAGTGTGAGAGAGAGATGGAGGGGAGGGAGAGAAAGAGAGATGGAGGAGAGAGAGATGTGAAGGAGGGAGAGCTATGAGAAGGTTCTGCGTACCCAAATCTCTACTACAGCTTTGTAATTCATTATTTCTGTGTTGCTTATTCAAATGCTACTTGAGATTGTGAGGCTGGCTCACGTGCAACAGCAACATTATTATGCACATTTTCATTATTCTGGGTTACGCATAGTGCACACATGCGACACACAGCACACACACAAGGCACACACGCTGCCAGCACACACACACGCACACACACATCAGCATACAATAGCTGACGCATGCCACACAGGCCTTTCATGCCCATCTCACTGAAGAAACACTCTGGTGCTGTTTGAAATGGCCACACTCTGCTACTCATCGGCTGTTGGAGACGTGTGTGTGTGTGTGTGTGTATGCTGCATGCAGGTGCAAAGTGCTGCTGGTGGTGAGTGCAAGTGCAGACTAGTTTTCCACCCCATTAGCAGCAGCGATCACCACCTGGTTGCTGTGTCCAGCACACGCTGTAAGAGTCTCCTCCAATGCATTGTGTGCTAACCTCCACTGGCAGCAGCACAACCCAGCCTCCTCACCTCACCTCCTCCTCACCACCTCCCCCTGTCTCTCTCTCCTCACCTCACTCTCCCTGCCCCTCTCTCCTCACCTCACACTGCCCTCTCTCTCACCCCTCACCTCTCCCCATCTTTCTCTTCTCCTCTCACTCCCCTTCCCTCTCCCTCGTTCCTCCTCTTTCTCTCTCTCTCTTCAAAGATCTCTATGCTCCTCAACCTCCTCTCCTTTCCACTCCTCATCGACACTCCTACTCCATCTCTGCCCTTCTCGTTCCTCCTCCCACTTTTTTTCTCCTCCAGCCTCTTATCTCTATTCTCCATCTCCTCCTTTTCTTCTCCTCTCATTTTCTTTCTCCCCCTCCTCCTCTTTTCTCACTCCCTCTCTCTTTGTGTCTGTCTCTTCTCCTCCCGCTCTCTCCATAAGCTCCTTTCTCCCTTTTCCTCCTCCTCCTCCTCCCCTCTCGTTCTCCTCCCACTATCTTCTCCATTTCCCTCCCTCCCTTTCTCTACCTCGGTGCAGTGCTCAGGAGACTTGATGCTGACAGAGCAGTATTAGGTGCTGTCTGGGAGGAGGGTCCACTGTCACTCTCATGGAGAGAAGAAGAGGAGGGAGAGGAGGAGAATGATGAGCATGAAACGAGAGATAAAGGAGAGAAAGTGTGTGTGTGTGTGTGTGTGTGTGTGCTGCTGCAAGGTAAGTGAATGAGCAAGCAGGAAGCAAGTGAGCAAGTGAGTAAGAGAAAGAGGCAAAGAAGGAACAGGAGAGAGAGAGAGAGAGAGACAGAGAGAGAGAGAGAGAGAGAGAGAGATGAGTACGGGGAAAAGAGAAGGAAGAGTAACAATGGATGGATGGATGGATGGATGGGTGGATGGATGTGGATGGTAGATAGACATTAGAAGGTAGGTGGATAGATGGATGGACGGGATTGACGGACGGACGGACGGGATTAGACGGACGACCTGGATTTGGACGGACTGGAGGGAGGAGGAGGAGGAGGGAGTGGAGGATGGATGGATGGATGGATGATGGATGGATGGATGGATGGATAGATAGATAGATAGATAGATAGAGAGATGGAGGGATGGAGGGATGGATAGGCAGAGGGATGGATGGGCAGAGGGATAGACAGATAGACAGATAGACAGATAGATAGATAGATAGATAGATAAATAGATAGATAGATAGATAGATAGGTAGATGGTGGATCGATGGATAGATAGATAGATAGATAGATAGATAGATAGATAGATAGATAGATAGATAGATAGACAGATAGATATAGGATAGATAGATGGATGGATGGAAGTTGAGGGAGGATGGATGGATGGATGGATGCAGGATGGATAGATAGATAGATAGATAGATAGATAGATAGATAGATAGATAGATAGATGAGATGGTATATAGATGATGGATGGATGGATAGAAGGAAGATAGATAGATAGACAGATAGACAGACAGACAGATAGATAGGTAGATGGATGCATGGATAGATGGATGGAAGGTAGGTGGTAGACAGACAGACAGACAGACAGACAGACAGAGAGATAGATAGATGAACACTGCTTAATTAAAGGAGGCAACGGTCATTACCCACAGCAGGCCAAATGTGTGTGTGTGTGTAATGCATGTTGTGTGTGTATGCATGTGTTGTGTATATGTGTATGGTGGTGTGTGTGTGTGTGTGTGTGTATGTTGTGTGTGTGTGTATGTATAGGTTAGGTGTGTATGTATGTATGTGTGTATGTATGTGTGTGTGTAATGATGTGTTGTGTGTGTGTGTGTGTATGTATGTGTGTGTATGTATGTATGTGTGTGTGGTGTGTGTGTGTGTATATATGTGTGTGTGTGTATGTGCAGCAGCTCCACGCCGTAGTGACATACAGCAGATGTGTAGTGACTGGCTCTATCTTTTCTTCTGTTTAGCCGTATGAAACTCAGCAGGAGAGTTCAGACACATCGCCGCCTCCACCAGCCTGCCTGCGCACCGCCGCAAGAGCGCCCGGAGAGTCGAAATAACGTCCAAACTGAGCAGCGTGAGACAGAGGAGAAAATAGTCCTGACGTGGTGAGATTCAGCAGCTGCAGGAGGAGATTCTGCTGATGGTTTCTAAAACACAAACTTTGCTGTATACTTTATTCCAGGCTGACACCCAGACGTCTCTGTGCCTTCCTGTTGTGTGCTCAGTTTCCCACATTCTCGCCAGAGATTTACGAATAATTTGAAGGACACTGATCATAAGATATATAATCGCCACGAGAAATTCAGCTGCCGGTTGGTTAAACAGGCACGTAATATGGATGGCTAAATGATATTCCATTTCCCGCCACCAGGTTTCCTGGCTGGTCTGCCATGCTTTTCGGGGAGCTGGCTTATCCCGGGCGTGAGGGTTTTGTTTCCAGCCTGGAGTCCGGGATGCTGATCTGAAAGGTGGGCATCACAGTCTGCCAAGCCGGGAATAGTCAGCTGCTTTTATGACGTGACGCCTGCAAATCTCCCCAAAAGCCACAAAGAATACTGCATCAAAGGAGGACAAATGAAAAACAGCAGCCAAACATCACAGAGGAGAGGGAGACTGGGGAGCGGTGTGTGTGTGTTTGTGTGTGTTTGTGTGCGTGTGTGTGTGTGTGTTTGTGTGCTGTGTGTGTGTGCATGTGTGTGTGTGTAAGAGAAAGGGAGAGAGCAACGGGGGTAGGGAGACAAAAAGGGAACAAAAGAGAGAAGTAGAGAGTAAAAGAGAGAGAGAGAGAGGGAGAGAGAAGAAGAGGAGGGAGGGAGACAGAGAGAGTGATGGAGGAAGACAGGAGTGAAGAAGGGAAAGAAAAGGAGAGGAAGAGGGAAAAAGGGAGGGAGTGATAGAGAGGGAGGGAGATGGAGGGAGGTGGCGAGAGAAAAAGAGAGAGAAGGGGAACGAGCAAGAGAGAGGGAGGGTGAGAAAGAGAGAGCGGGAGGGAGCAAGTGAGAGAGAGGGAGGGAGAAAAGGAGAGACAGAGAGAGAGAGAGAAAGAGAGAGGGAGAAAAGGTAGGAAGGAGTGAGATAGAGGGAAGGAGGAAGGGAGAGAGATAATGAGAGGGAGTGAGATGGAGGGAGGTGGCGAGAAAAGAGAGAGAGAGAGGCAATGAGCAGAAGCGAGGTGAAAAAAGAGAGTATGGAATATGAGTATATAGAGAGAGAGAGAGAGAGAGAGAGAGAGAGAGAGCGAGAGGGGGAAGGCAGGGAGGCAGTATGGAGGAGAAAAAGAGAGAGGGAGGGAGAGAAAGACAGACAGAGGGGAAAAAAGAGAGAGGGAGATATAGAAAGAGAGAGGGGGAGCGAAAGAAAGAGGAAGGCAGGGAGGGAGCAAGTGACAGAGAGAGAGAGAGAGAGAGAGAGAGGGAGGGGCAGGAGAGGGAGGCAGGGAGAAAGCGAGAGAGGAACGGAGGAAGAGAAAGGGAGAGAGAGAGAGAAGGAGAAAGAGAGAAGGAGAGAGAGAAAGAGAGAAGGAGAGAGAGAGAGAGAGAGAGAGAAGGGAGAGAGAGAGAGAGAGAGAGGAAGGAGAGAGAAGGAGAGAGAGAGAGAGAGAGAGAGAGAGAGAGAGAGAAAGACAGGGTAGAGAGAGAGAGAGAGAAGGAGAGAGAGAGAGGAGAGAGAGAAGGACAGAGAGAGAGAGAGAAGGGAGAGAGAGAGAGAGAGAGAGAGAAAGACAGAGAAAGAAGGAAAGAGAGTGAGAGAGAGAGAGAGAGAGAGAGAAGGAGAGACAGACAGAGAGAGAGAAGGCAGTATTACAAGATGATTCTGTCTCTGCCAAGCTGCTGTACTTTTGAGCCTCACAGTTCCACCTGGTGGCCGTCTGCTGTCACTGCAGGAGCAGTTCCTAAACACGCCTCATTACAGAGCGCTGACATGAAAACCTGAACAGCCCTACGGACCATACTACACACACACGCACATACGCGCACACACACGCACACACACGCGTGCAACACACACACACACACACACACACACACACACACACAGCCTCCTCCACCTTCACAAATCAAAAAACCTATTTCCTTCAACATTGTGAACAATTAGCAAGACATGCAAACGAGGAGCTCATATCCTTCCATCCTTCAGAGCTCGACGAATCTACGGTCGCTCAGCGAGGTGAGTTACAGACGTGTTTCCGAGTCTAAGAACCAGACCTTTGCTCGTCTTCCCCTGCAGAGCTAAACATGAAACAGCCGAGGAAGAGAAGGAGTCGTCCATCCGTCCAGCTCGGAAATAACGAAGGCGGGGCCTATTTTGTGTGTGTGTGTGTGTGTTAGGGTCGGGATTTGATAAGCCCCGCCCACTGCACTAAACCCTTCAGTATTGGGTCAGCCAGACAAGGCTCAACGGGAGATTAATTACACGGCCCAACCACAAGGCACACTGCAGTCCCTTCAACTAGTTCTGTGATTAAGGAACCGCTCCCTGTAAAGGCGAGGTGTACACTTTTTGGGAGGGGGGGAGGAGGGGAGGGACGAAAAAGGTGCACACAGCGCAAGACCAAGGGCAGATGGAGCAGAAAGGAACGTAATCAGCTCTATCCAGAGCAGCTAACGTTTCCACATTTCTTAGACAGACTTCCTGGAGCATTTCAAAAATGAAAGTGAGTATTGCTGGTCACACGCGCACCACAACAAAAAACGTGGGCTTCGCGCTTGACCCATCCGAAGAACAGGATGCTAACATGGGCAGTAAGCCAGATGGCACTGCCTATGAGTACCTCAGAGGTACCTTTACCAAGCCGGGATTTGAACCGGTGACCCTTCCAATCACAGGGCGAACTGTTACGCTACCAACTGCTCCAACAGGGTTGTGTGTCTTGGTCAGTGGTGGAACTCTCTTGGTCTCGGGCCAGAGGTGAGCATCCTCACCACTAGACCTCCACCCTAAACGATCAGAGCTCAAAAGTGACGGTGCTCTAAGCCACAACCCCTCGGTGTTTGAGGGAACCGGTGATTCCTAAACCTTTTCTGCAGGGTCTCTCTCTTGTAAGTAAGAATATTTCAGCATCTGTCACATAAACTGTAATCCCAACTGGGGTCGCGGGGACTGGAGCCTATCCCAGGAACTCGCAAGGCGGGGACCAACCTGGGCAGGCGCCAACACACCGCAGGGCACACACACTCACACAGTCACACACACATTCACACCTTTAAGGGCCAATTTAGAGTCACCAACAACCTACATCGCATGCCTTTTGGACTGTGGGAGGAAACTGGAGCACCCGGAGGAAACCCACGTAAACACGGGGAGAGCATGAACTTCCACACAGAAAGGCCCCACGGCCGTCTCCCCGGTTCAACCCCAGGACCTGGCCAGGGAGGCGGCAGCTCTAACCACTGCGTCGCCGTGCCACCCAAAACTTGCTCATTTGATTCGTCTTCATTTTCCATTATGTTTCCATTTAGCAGACACTCTTTTAGACAATTTCCTAACTACAGAGTGAGTAAGGCTCGACCAATCATCGGCCGGGCCAATTATCGGGGGCTGATATTAGGGCATTTTACGTTTAATTTTTGACCATCGCTTATATTAAGAATTACAAAGTGGCGCTAATGTGGGCTCCAGTGCCGTCTCTTCTCTCCGAACGGTTTGCTCTCGACTACTGCTTCTAAGCAATATCCTGCCAACAACACTTTCGACTGGCTATATGTCACATTAATTTTCTTCACTACATCCTGCTGCCAAGGAACAGTAAAATCATTAAGTTTCAGACTTTTATAATGTTTCTAAAATGTTTATTTAATCTGATTTAAAGTTCAAATAAAAGAATGTAAAAAATGGAAGTATTTTTAAACAATAAAGTAATTTAAATAAAGTTTTGTGACAGATTTGACAGATTCTCTCGCTTCTCTTTTTGTCAATCGGTTCCAAATATTGGTTATTGACCCGTTTACTAGTGATTGCTATCAATATCGGCCCTGAAAAAAAAACTATAATGGTCAACCCTTACCAGACAGTGCATCAACTGGGAGACATCGTGGTCTAGTGGTTAAAATATCGGCCTCTGGACCAAGAGGTTGTGGGTTCGAGTCCTACCCCCAGCACCACCATCGCTGGGTCCTTAAACACAACCTTTCAGAATATTTTCTGAAATATTTCAGAAAAATTCTTTGATAATGCTGTAAAAATATTTTAGAAAAATCAGAATCGATCTCAAAAAGTCTGTATCGGCCAAACTTTAGTCTCTGCTCTATTCGTGAATTCCAGTCTCATGTAGCAGTAGCCGTTGACAAACTCTGGTGTGGACGGCCTTCGGTGATCTCATTCCCCACACACACGCCAAGACACGCCGCATACACACGCCCCACACACGCACACGCACAAATATTACACCGATTCCCACATATAGCGGCACAGCTACTTTCGACCATCGCCATACTGCAAATTTCCAAATATCAGTTGTCATATTTCATACAGACGTGCAGACGCATGTGGCATGTGTGTGTGTGCTCACTGCATCTCAAATACACGCAGCATATTTTAAACCTGTGGAAAAATAAGCCATCCTGATTTCACCCCCACAACCGCCGCTCGACTTCAGGAGCGCTTCCACCGATCGTAAGGTTCCCGAACAGATGCCGGGTGTCTCCTCGCTGCAGCTCCTTGTCAGGTTTTATTCTTATTCTTGTCTGCCATCGGTCAGTCAAGAAAGTGACGCTTACGCCACGCATCCTTCAACGCCAAGTGCTAAAAATACGCCGTCCTACGCAATTAGTCTCATCCTTCACCCAAACCCCCAACGTCTTCTCGCTTCATAAAACATTCACACACACGTATTTTTACTCCATTATTATTCTGAACCTCTAATTGGCTAATTGGGTGTAGAGTGAGGGAGAGAGAGCGAGCGACGAGGCGATATGCGGGTTACGGCGGCGTGACGCCAACCATGGGGTCTCCTGCACAAATCCTGAATCCAACCTCCTCAGACCACTCACACGGAAAACGTTGGATAAATAATTATTCCGTGTTTTGAAGTGGAGCGGCTGGAGCTTAATGAAGGCCAAATGGAACAACGGCGGCAGCAGCAGCAGTGGTGGTGGGAGGGTGTAGTTAGCGTAGCGCACGTTAGCGTGAGTCGACGTAACGGCGCGAGAAGCGCCATTAGCGTTTATGCTGAACGTACGCTTGTTTGCCGGTTTTAATTGGCAGCTGCGCAACCCCGGGCGAGGGAACGGTGTTTAGATGCGTTACCGGCGCTGTTTCCGTGAAAGTCCGCGGGCGCTAGCTTTCGCCCACGCGTGTAATTGACGTGTGGTTCTCCGGCGACTTAACCGAGGGGACGAGGGTTTAGAAAGCGAACGGCATCATGCCGAGAATGAAAACAAGACCCGGGGAGACGGTGCGGGTTCGGCTGAGCGTCTAGCTCGCTTTGCGCGTGATTGAAGTGCACTGGGCTGATGAAGGTGAGGCTGTAGGTATGAGTGTGTATGTGTGTGTGTGCATTTACTGGCTCCTGAAGCCATCAAATATCACCACTGAGCTACAAATTGATATATACATTTGTCATAAAAGTTGATTTGTTGCTGAGTAAAAGGTTAGGGTTAGAATATTGTTTTACACACGTCTAGCGTCCTGCTGAGAAAGAAAACAAGAGTCCGGGAGATGGTTTGGAATCAGAGTTGGTTCACACTTGCTTTGTGCATAACTGAAGGGTAGGGAAAAGAGAGAGCGAAGACAGAGAGAAATGAGAGAGAGAGAGAGTTAGAGAGAAAGAGAGAGAGAGAGAGAGAGAGAGAGAGAGAGAGAGAGAGAGAGAGAGAGAGAGAGAGAGAGATAAAAGGGGAGAGAGAGAAAACGAGAGACAGAATAGTGAGAAAAGATAGAATGTGAAAGAGGCAATAAGAAAAAAACTGAGAGAGAGAGAGAGAGAGAGAGAGAGAATGGAGATAAAAGACAATGAGAAAGAGAGGGAGGCAATATGAAAAACAGTGAGAGAGACAGTATGAGAGAAAGAGCATGAGATAAAAAAAAAAAAAAAAAGCGTGACAGAATGGGAGTGAAGTGGGAGAGAAAAAGAAAGTGTGTGTGTGTGTGTGTGTGTGTGTGTATAAGTATGTGTGTATATATATATGTGTGTGTGTGTGTGTGTGTATAAGTGTACATATGTGTGTGTGTGTGTGTGTGTTGTTGTATTTAAGTACTTAGTGGGGAGAACCAAAATGAGTTTTTAACCAGCAGAGGAGACATTTTTGTGAGGAAAGACTTTTTAGTGGTCCTCACTTTTTAAACTGCTTTTTATAAAAACAAATACAAGCTTATCGCAAAACTAAAGTGTAGAAAGATTAGCGCCGTTACTGACATTATGAAGAAGCAGGCGGACACAGTAATATAGAAGTCAATGGAGGTCCTCACTACTATATAAGCACAAAGATGTGTGTGTGTGTGGGTGTGTCTGTCTATGTGTGTGTGTCTATATAAGTGTGTGTGTGTGTGTGGGTGTGTCTGTCTATGTGAGTGGTCTCAATGTGGAAAGAGTTCATCCAGACAGGCTCCAGGTTGGAGCAGGGCCCTGAGTCGCTGAGAGCAGCCCAGGTTCCAGGAAAAGCCTGCAGGACTGGGCACCGCCCTGATACCTATTAAATTCCCACCTCCTCCTTTCATCCCTCATTTCTTTTTTCTCTCTCTCTCTCCACGTGCTTATTTACTGAAGCTGTCTGCCGAGGATGGCTGTTTAATTTCCTCTGGGAGAAACACGCTAATGCTCCAGAGAGACAGATAGAGACCCAGAGAGAGAGAGCAGCACCGAGGTAGATTGAGACATCTCTTACCTCATCCCTGTCCTCAGGTGTGACTACAGTACACTACAGCGCACACACACACACACACCCCTTACTGAAGCACTTACTGCCACTTCAGCCCCACTGCTCTACACTCAGCTCTAACACACACACACAGACTCAGACTCACAATATTACAGCACTGCCACTACAACTTTCCAGTTAGGGAGCTGACCCTCTGATCAGAAGGTCGCCGGTTCAAGTCCCGGATCGGTAAAGGTACCACTGAGGCACGGCGAGCAGAAGTCCCTCAAACACTGCTGTGTTGTTGTCCACTGCTCCTCACGGATCGGTCAAGCAGAGGTCACATTAGGTCTGCCAGTGCTGGGTTCTTGGCTATGACCCATCCGGAGTAACGCATCTGCAACAGGTGGACCGGTATTGCGGTATTGGGGACGACCTATGGAGTCATTCTGCCCACTAAATTGAGGTTTTTCTGTGCCTATGCACGCAGCTCCTACCAGTTGGTTCTGCATGTGTTAGTGTTACTGCAGAAGTTGGTTTATTCGATCGCTTGCAATTCAATTCCTACATATTGATATGACGATGAGAAGAACAAGCAACGCAACACACTACAACCCCAAAAGAAAATCACAATTGTAATTGTTTAATTTCCTTAACAACACCAGCTCTCACTCACAATTTCTGTTCCTGATGGGTTTAGCGCCGCAGGATTAGGGAGCATCACAAAACTGTTAGTTTTTGAGATGTTACATTGCTTTAGTTAAGAAAACAGGATTTAACTCGAGTATTTCCTTGCTAGTTTTAACAATAATCTCAGTCTCCCTCCTCACAGAGAAAATATACAACTTATTCATCAAAATTGGTGTTGGACGGTGAAAATCATGATGTACGCTGGAGCGCGGAAACATCGATGAATCGCAATTCAACAAAACGGAATCCGTGTCGCAACGCCAGGCACGCGCTGATAATGGCAATGGTTTCTAATCAGCTCATTGCTGCAGCCCCCAGTACTGCAGCATAATTGTTGGGAGGCGGACCAGTCACACACACAAACTATTGCAGACACAGAGAGGGGAAGCGCCAATCTGCCATTATGGCGGAAGAGGCTGAAACACCCAAGTCTTCAAAAAGCAAGGAGTTCGAGTGTTAGTGCTAAGTTTAGAGCAGGTCTGGGGCATCGATTTTGGTGAATCGGGAGAACAACTCTTGGTGCTTTTGCTGTGTTAATATCGACAGACTGCACCTGCAAGAACACGTGGACGCACCACTTCTACAGTCAGCACCAAGCATCACAGAAACGTTTTGTTTTGCAGGAAAAAATGAATGTTTTTTGTTGTTTACAGGTAAATGTATTACCAACGAGAAAATGTTCTGCTGAACCCAGCACTTTGTAGAAGTTGAATAACTTTATAACTTAATTTAATGTGATTTTTTTTTCTATTGCATTGTTCTTTTTTCCATCCACTCTATAATTAGACACTTTGTAGGTGAATATATATGATTATAACGTAAAACACGGAATTCAGAAGAATAAAAATGGAAAAAACGGAATTCAGGATCGGTGCACCCCTGCTTCATGATGATGAAAAATTTACTCACATAATTAAATGAAAAAAATCAGAATCCAACCCCAGCTTACAAACAACATCAAGTCTCTTAAGCTCTGGTGGCACTGAGACCCATCACTCACCACACACACACACACACACACACACACACACACACACCCAGTCTTGTGTCACTATCTTTGTGAGGTCTTTCCATAGACTCCCATAGTGTAATTTTACACCTAATCCTAATCCTAACCTTAACTCCAACTCCTCAGTAAATCAAAAGCACATCTTTACTCCTTTATTTTCAAATAAAAGTCAGTTAATATTTCTATGTGTCATTTTTCCTCATGGAACCCTCAAAATGTCCCTACAAAACCCAAAAAACAGATAAAGTGATTTAGGGACAAAAGGTTGCTACAATGCGAGCAACACATGGAACACTCCACCCACCCACCCACCCACCCAAGCCACACAATAATACACACACACACAGCATAATGGACTTCACGAAATGCTCATCGACATACTACTGCCTTCGAAGGTTCTTACCCTGCCGTCTCCGGACAGCGGAACAGAGAAGACGTACTCCAGCTGGAAGACCACAGCGAAGGCCGGGTGCCTCATCATCCTCAGCTCCACGTTCCCGCGTGGCATCAGGACGCAATCATGAGGACCTGCGGGAGAGACGGCATTACATAAATACCACTCGTACGGTCATGATCGCTACCTGCAATGTTTCAACTACAACCCGACAAAATTAAAGCCCCGCTTCACACGGAGCAGCTTTCCCACCAACACTCTGGTCGTATCCCGGTGTGTGTGTGTGAATGTCAAACTGCTGCTAAAAGTGGCCATTGCAGTTGTGTGTGAGACACTCTTCTCACCTGTGATGGTGCAGGAGGACCTCGCATACACACTTACAAGAGAAAAGTCACAGAGCTTCACTAGAGAACACTGAAAGGTCATTGCTTGTATTCAGAAAGACAAAAACGTTGCTAATCTCTGCACGTCAGCTTGTAGTCCAAACACGGCTTTAATAAATGAAGTGGCGTTTGTAAAAGGGGCCAGACTCATTAGCGGCTAATCCACCCGAACGCAGGGCCGCATGAGGAACCGCAGGCCCGGACAGGGTCAGAGCTGCACTCCTGTCTGCTCTAACGAGGGAAATAAAGGGTGTGCGTGTGTGTGTGTGAGCAGAAGGCACAGTGGCACTGGGCATAATGCCCAACGAGATATTTATCACCCCATAATATACTTTATTGCCCTGAATATCGTTACTTGGAAATAAATATTTTCTCCAGTTTGATTATCAGTGTTTTATGTGCAGCTTCACCGCTCTCTCACACACAGATGCAGGAAATCACTCATGCATGCACACATGCACACGCACACACACACACACACACAGGCTCATGCATGCACGCACACAGGAAAGTGTACATACACACACACAGAATCACCAGCACACATGCATGCAAGAAATCACTCATGCATACACACACACACACACACACAGGCCCATGCATGCACACGCACACACACACACACACACACACAGGCTCATGCATGCACACACACATGCACGCGCACACACATACACAGGCTCATGCATGCACGCACACAGGAAAGTGTACATACACACACACACAGAATCACCAGCACACATGCATGCAAAAAATCACTCATGCATCCACACACACACACACACACAGGCTCATGCATGCACACACACACACAGGAAAGTGCACATACACACAGAGTCACCAGCACACATGCATGCAAGAAATCACTCATGCATCCACATTGCATAAACACACACACAGAAGTCGTGCATGCACACACACCAGCACAAATGTATGCAACAAGTGTACGTGTGAGTGTGTATACACAAACAAGTACATGACACGCATGCCGAAAGTCATTATATGCATGCGCACACACACACACACACACACACACACGCAGGATATAGAATAGAATTCTTCATATTGATACTGTTACTAACCTCTTGCATATTCCAGTAAAAGCCATCACTCTAGAAAGAAGGCCAGGGTCCAAACCCTCTGTCTACCCTATCTAAACTACTCCCCTGTCTACACACCCACACACCCGCCAAACACACACACACAAACATATACACACAAACATGCACACACACAACACACACACACACACACAAACACAATAAAACACAAAAACACATGCCACTAAAAACACACACACACAAACACACACACAAACACACACACACAAACACACACACACACAAACACATACACACACAAACACACACACACACACAAACACACACACAAAAACACACACACACACACACACACAAACACACAAACACACACACACACACACACACACAACACACACACACACAAACATACACACACACACACACACAAAACATACACACAAACACACACACACAAACACACACACACACAAACACATAAACACACAAAACACACAAAAACACACACAATAAAAAAACACACACACACACAAACACACACACACAAACACACACACACAAACACACACACAAACACACACACACACAAACACATACAAACACACACAAACACAAACACACACAACACACACAAACACACACACACACAAAAACACACACACACACACAAACACACACACACACAAACACACACACACACAAACACACACACACAAACACACACACACAAAACCCTCTACAATCAGTGAGGAAGTGAGGAAATCCCCAGCAGTCTCCTGCTGAAGACAAGGCTATAGTCAAAGATACAGGTGTGTGTGAATGTGTGTGTGAATGTGTGTGTGAATGTGTGTGTTCTTGACACTTTACTGGAGTGGATGATTCTTATGGAGGGCCAGACAAAAGAGCTCAGGAGTCTTAACGAATCAGAATTCAATATGCATTTAATTAATTTGCAATAAGCTCTATAAGTGGTTTGTAGCGCTCCAGAATGAGGAATGATGTTCACTGAGCAAAATGTATTAAGTGATTTTTTTTTGCAGGCCACGCAAATCTAAAACAGATGATTTCATGCACAATTACACAGAGCTAATTGAAAACTCACTCAGCAAATATGACATTTACGTCCCCAAAAGTCCTAAATAATCTGGTGGGCTCGGACTGAAAAATGATCAGCGCAGAGGTACGTCAGATAGAATATTCCCCAAATGAGATTTTCTAATCTGTTGCATTTTTCTTTATTAAAGCTTTATAGGTTTATAAATTAACTTCAAAATGAAGTTGTATTTTCCAAAAGTAGACAAAAGTCTTTGCAAGTACTTTAGTTTTAATGTAAAACTTTTTCATACCCGTTTTAAAGCGTTCTCATGATGAGACCACATTCAAAATACATTTTTTGCCCATTTTTGAACAAAATACTAACACAAAGAAGAAAAATTGGCACGTAAAATTTTTAGCCTGAAAACTGCTAGAAAGTTGCAATGGCAAAATGTAACCTTGCATAAAAATTTAAGACAAGTATTCACTGTTTTTGGAAAAAAAAGTGAATCTGTACTAAGAAATCACTGTAATTTTCAAAAAATCAGACTGCATTTTCCATTTTTAACCCTCCAAAAACGCTTGACTAATTTTCAGAATTATTCTTGTGCTCAAATTGACGCAAATTCAACAAAGAGTCAACTCTTCATCAGACTGTGAACATGGAAGAGTAGAAAATTGTCAAATTTCACACCCTGGGTGCTACTACACACCCGCCATGCGTGCTGAAAAATCTATTAATTCTTCCCAAAAACGGGCGTCATGCCTCCATCATGCGTGCGTGACAGTCTGGCGGCTCTACTCACAGCCGCTTTGCTGTCACTTTCTTCGCTGGCATGTTCGCACACAAGTCATGAAGCGAGCGCTGAAAGTTATCACTAATTAAACGCTACCTCTCAGTGGCACGACTGCTGGAGAGACGCGTGAATGCCGTCGAGCTGCGATCGGCAACACGTTTTGGCGCAAACTACGCGATCTCACACCAGAAAGCGAGAGGTGGCGAGACGTCGGTTCTCCCCGTCGTCTCCCCTTTTACTCCATTCAGGCTTTAAATAAACCGGTTTCCAGGCACACACTGAAACGCACACCAAATAGAAAAACGCCAAGTTATACAAGTTCATGACGCACATGTAAACACGCTGCAAATGCTACACTTAAATGCTATGGATTGTAGAGTTGGGCGATTGATGACTCACCCGGGTTAATCACCGGATCCATAAAATAACTCACGGGTCACGAATCTGAGGTCTCCATTAACCCCAATCCATAGAGTCCTAACTACACCATGACTAAAATATAAACCCCATCACGTACATACATCTTATCATTACAAACTCATTACCAGATCAATTCAGCCATAGTAGCAAGTACAGCTGCTAAAAATCTCACAACGTACAGTTCATTTGCACCACCACCCTCAAAAGAGGGATCATAACTTCCTACAGAGCTGAATCCTCTTTGTAGACTACGCGACTCGGGTCAGTCGAATCATTAGCACGGTGCGAAGAACACACATTCATGAGTAAATCTGTCGGTTAACTTCCACTAGAGCCGGAAACATATCACCGAGTCTCAATCGCGGGTCAGCGCTCGTCACTGTCATGAGTAAATTCACTGGTTAACTTCTTACAGCCGGAAACATGCAGCCGAATCTGGGGAGCGTTTCCCAAAAACATAGTGTACATTAGCAACTAGCATAGTGTACATTAGCAACTAGCATAGTGTACATTAGCAAATAACCTAGTGTACATTAGCAACTAGCATAGTGTACATTAGCAACTAGTATAGTGTACATTAGCAACTAGCATAGTGTTCATTAGCAACTAGCATAGTGTACATTAGCAACTAACACTGTACATTAGCAACTAACAGTGTGCATTAGCAACTAACATAGTGTACATTAGCAACTAACATAGTGTACATTAGCAACGTACATTAGCAACTAACACAGTGTACATTAGCGACTAACAGTGTACATTAGTGACTAGCATAGTGCACATTAGCAACTAACAGTGTACATTAGCAACTAACGCAGTGTACATAAGTGACTAGCAAAGCATACACTGGCAACTAGCATAGTGCACATTAGCAACTATCAGTGTACATTAGCAACTAGTATAGTGTACATTAGCAACTAGTATAGTGTATATTAGCAACTAGCATAGTGTACATTAGCAACTAGCATA
>JAVGVS010001121.1:0-33808 GCA_032718565.1 Distichodus sexfasciatus
ACACACACACACACAGCAAAATCCCCTCGTTAAACTCACTCCGTTAAGCTCACTGCTGTTGAAGTTGTTGAACTCACCATTTATGTGTTCAATTACGCCATTAAGACCGTGAAATAAAGTGTGACATACTGTGGACTTTCCCACTCATGGCCGGACTTACCAATCTGGATATGGACTGGACTCTGGGTCACTACATTAGCACTCACACTTATTTACTGGCGTTTTAGAGCGAAACTAAACCCTACTGCAGTGCGACAAGCCTGGAGTCCGTTAGTTCTGGTCAGTGCTGGAAAGTTTGTGTTGGAGGAAATGGCGTAGGTTAAATATGCAGCGTTTTGAGCCCGACAGCTTCAGTGCTAATTAACAGAATGATTTTAATGAGGTTTAATAAACTGCCGCTTTACCGGGCTTCACTTCCTGCAGTGTGGGAGCCCGAGACCAAAATACGGCGCCGTTTAGGTCTTTACTCTCCGCGACGTGAAGTTGGAATTGTAATGCGGTGGAGCGTCATTAATCACGTGCGCTTTAATTAATCACGTTAGATAACGTCGCCTCCGCTCCCTCTTCGGCGATACAGACAATTCTGAAACGGACGACGGTCGCTGCAGCGTAAACGGGCAGCTGGACATTTCAGAAGCGGTGAAAGTGTGGGCTTCTAAAGAAGGCAGGGCTGGAGCAAAAATGAGCTGAACATCTCTCAATATACAAGTGTGACGTTGCTAGAGCCCCGAGCGATGTGCATCACATGTTCAGCTCCCGTGCTTATGGCCTTATCCCTCAGTGAAAAGCATAATAATCAAATTCAGTAAAACAGCAGGGCGAGGAAGTCGCCTTGGCAGAGGTTCAGGTTCTTCATGTGAGCGATATGTGACCCAATTTCCCAGGTGCTACTGATTCAGATTAGCAGCAGATTAACGGCTCTGTGATCACTGTCAGCTGCTCAAACTCCTTTAAAATCTGTTGCATAATATGGGAATATTCAGAGTAATCCTGTTCAACTGATTTTTACAGACACGGAAAACAAACAGACGAACCAAGCAAGCTGTTCAACCAGTCTGGCAAACAGAAACTCATTTTCAACCCCTGACCAGCAGAAAGCAAGCAAAAAGCCTCATGGTCATGATTAAAATCTGTGCGGCTATTTTCAGGAGGGGACGTGAGCAGCTCACTTGACAGGACGAACAGTCAGGAGGAGCGGAAATAAACACACATCAGCCCGGTCGATTATCGGCACCGATATTCAGCATTTTTATAGTCATGGCTATGGGTCGGTTTTTAAAAGGTTGTCTTTGGCAGCTGGTAGTGTAATGACTTTCCTCATGATCAGGCGCTCGTTGGTTCAAATCTCAGACCGGTAAAGGTACCACTGAGGTACTAATGAGCAAGGTATCAGTTCAAAATGTCAATTCTTGCTCTCATCAATTAGTAATAATCAGCATGAATATTGGCCCTGAAACAAATATAGATGAAATATAATAAAATATTGTAAAGCCATTGGACCGTGCTCAAGTTATTGTCCTAAATTTGTTCCTAAAAAAGTAAATAATAACAATATGAGTCGGTATCAGTCCTGAGGAAAACCGTATCAGATGATTCCCTAGTAAAGAATTCCTTATTTCCATTTTCACAGCATGCCAGTTCAACATGTAGATTTTCCTTCCCACTGATGAGTAATAATCTCAATCGGTTTTGTCCCTAAAACCACGAGTTGACGCCCCAATGAAAACTTCTAAAATGTTGCATCTATTTCCACGTTACAGCAAACATACATTTGTTCAATATACTGGTTATTGATCTCCTCAATTAGTAATAATCAGTAACGGTTAACCCAGCCCTGAAGAAAACCGTAACGCTGACCCTCTAGTTAAAAACCTCCTCACCTTGGTATCGTGAATCCCCGTCACTTCCTCAAAGGTCTTCTCTCCCACCATGACGGCCGCTAAATTGGCCGTGTAGCTGGACAGGACCAGCAGGCAGAAAATAGCCCAGAGGTTCATGAGGAATCGTCCGGTCCAGCACTTGGGCGTCTTGCTGGCCACAGTGCGTCCAAACAGAATGGCGTAGCAGAGGTTGAGGGCGGAGGAGTAGGAGAAGACGCGGAGGCGGTTCCTGCCGTGGGGCGTCATGCCGAAGGGGCTGTTCCACTCGTACAAGGTGAGGAAGAGGGCGGTGATGTGCAGCGCCACGAAGACAGCCACCCACATGGACCAGTGCAGCGGCCACATGAAGGCCCCGATGGGTGCCGCTGTGTCCTTGCTGCGCACCAGGATGCCCAGGCTGGTGGAGAAGAAGGGGCTGGTGAAGTCGATGACCCTGCTGCGTGCCGAGTTGATGCTGAAGCTGGTCACCGCCATGTCAGCCGAGCCGGCCAGCAGGTCGCCCACCAGCCCTGTCCACCTGCCACCCTTCCGGGCCCCATACTTTCCGTCGCCCACAATGTAGAGGTCAAACTCGAACTGCAGGTCCTCGGCCAGCTTCTCCAGCAGGTCGATGCAATAGCCGTAGCAGCACTTGCGCACATCGGGGGGCAGCGAGCTGCCGTTGGCCTGCTCCAGGTCCCTGAACAGCTGGTTGAGCACCTCAGAGCTGTTTGTGTGTGGATCCAGACATAGCTGGCCGGCCGGGCACTGGCCGTCCTCGTCCGTTTCACGAGTGAAGACGAACGGGTGTTCTACCAAGGTCACCACCCGGAGCCGGCTCCCCGCCACAGGCATACCTACCTGCCAGCGGCTCCCACCTGGACGGATTCCTGGGCTCTCATCCTCCGCCCGCTGGGTCACTCCGGGCCACAGACCCTGCTCCTCCACCATCAGGTGCCCGCTCTGCCAGTCGGCCACGGTCACCCAGCTGGGCTGGCCCAGAGCATCACGCTGCAGGCTCCACACGTGGAAGCGCTGGGTGGTGACGACTCGGGAGAGGGAGCGCTGGACCTGCACTCGGCCTGTCAAACCATCAAAAGTAGTGTTCGTCAGGAACCTGGTCACCGGAGAGAGAGAGAGAGAAAGAGAGAGGGAACGTGAAGTTCACAGCAGGAAAACAGCTCGGAGAAGACAGTGACGAGCACAGCAGGAGTAACAGGGATTCGGCAAAGGTGAAACCTTGTCAGGAACCTAGACTAAAACTTAAACCCCGTTTCGAATGAGGACGAACAAAGACGCCGCCTGTCACTGCCCTAGAGGAGGAAAATCTATACTGCGGGCCGCAGAGCTGTCACTTGTGGTGGATAACGGGTGTAAATGTCTTTTTGGTCACACTTCTTTTGTAGCACTTCTTTGACAGGACCAAATGATTTTATATCAACTGAGCAGGAGTGAAGCCTGCACCGGTTCTCGCTGGAATATTACTGCATGACCCAAAAACTATGACAAGGTGTGTCCGTCATTCCCAAGGTCTGTGCCCTTTTTATACAGTCAGTAGGTTGTTCTCCATGTGTGATGTTATTCCCCACACACACACACACACACACACACACACACACACTGCCTACAAGCAGAACTTCCGTAGCTGATGCTGGCTGCTCATCTATAAATCAGTAGGAGGGAGCTGGAGAAACTGGAGCTGCTGGGTGACGTCTGGGTCAGGATGGTGTTGATGAGCACTTCCCATGACGGAGACTCTGGGATAAACGAGGTCATAAATGACACACACACACACACCACTGCCACTTTCACAGACCTCCATTAAAAATGAAAGAAACGGAGCGGCCGAATGGGCTAAATTGATTGTGCGGAAGCTTTAATTTCACCCCCTGACCTCGAGTTTCAGTCGTAATGAGAGCCGGTCGCTCGCGTGAACACAACGTGCACTAAAGTGGGACAGAAACATACAGAAAAGGCTATACGTCTTGTGGATTTATTTGTTAACCAACGTAAATACTGCTCAGCTGCCGGGCTTTACGGTCAGTGGTTTTTCTTGAGGTGCTGCAAATTAAAAAGCTAACGAGGTTAACAACGCACAAACGCTTCCAGCCACATTAGCGTCTACAGCTGAAGTGCGCCATAAAATGCTGAGCTGTCCAACATGCTGGCCTGTGCCCTGGAATTATAAGTCATAGCAATTCCTCTTTACATTCCGATTTCAGACCGCACGGACGCGTAGAACCGAGTGAGGTGAAGCCGAGCTAAAAGCCTGCGAGGGGAATTTTTAAGCTAACATCACTACAATACATCCAGGGGGAAATCTCCAAGGTCCTCTGTTACATTTTCACAAGAAAACCCACTTAATCTTACATCTCAAGGTGATTTCACTTTTTCATTGCGGTAAAATCTAATTTGCTGGAGTTCACCGATAGCTAACTCTCGCCCAGGCCTTCGTACGATAAGAGCTTCTCTCACACCGGAACGGCGGCACGGAGAGACTCCTGCAAACCGGGCCCGGTGGAAAGCGGCAACCCGAATAAGTATTCCAGTTATGTATCTGCTAATTCCTCACGGATTATTGCTCTGAATAATAAATGCTAAACCGCTCTTTCCCCGAGGCACTGCTGCATTAATTGCCTTTCCTTCGGAAGCTGGCCAGTGTATCTCAGGACTTTTGTGTGGCTAATAGAATCAATGTCGCCCCTCTACAAAGCCATCCTGCCCCACCATGCCCCCGTGACAAGGGGTGGGTGAGTCTGGTTAGAGGGCGAGAGTCAGACAAAGTGGCTCATGGGTAAAGGAGATGAACTGGTAATGTGTTCTGCCCCATACATGTGGATTCAAATCCCATGGAAGTCATTTCATCCCATCCTTGAAGTAGCAATGGACAGCTAATATGAGCAGCACCTTGGGAGCAGTTCTTGGGGACGGTACCTTGCTCATGAGTACCTCAGTTGTACCTTTACCGGTTCTGGGATTCGGACCGGCAACCTTCATCCTAACCGTTATGCTACCAACAGCACCAAGTTATCTTGTGACTAGTTCACCCACCCTCATCTGTTTTCTCCGTCCGCACTCTGCATTGTCTGACATTACACTCGTATGCTCCCTCGATTAGTCAACAGGTCCTGGGTTGGATCTCCGGGTCAGTCATGGGGTGTGTGCCTTCCCCATGTTGGTGTAGGTTTTCTCCGGGTGCTCAGGAGACTCCTCCCACAGTCCAAAAGCACGCACCGTGGGTTGATTGGTTAATCTAAATTGAGCCCATAGCTGTGAATTTGAGTGTATGTGCGCCCTATTATGTGTTGGTGCCTTCTCAGGGTTGGGCCCCACCTCGCACCTGAGGTTCTGGGATAGGCGCCGGTCTTCGTGCTAAATGTTGTAATGGAAACGAGGATTTCAGATGGATCTCAGACTGGCAGTGCCTGAACTGAGGTCAGCTTGCGGCCATGTGACACTGAGAGCTGGACTCGGCTCAGACTCGCCGGCTAATAGCTGCCGTAAGAGCTCGGGGTGAATCTGTGCAGGAGGAGGATGGAGGGGGAGATTTAAGAAGCTCTCCAGGCATGAATCTACATGTCAGCTCCTGCAGTGGATCAGGGTTATAATATGAAGCAGGGCAATAAAGATGACGAGGATTAACAAGCAGAGCCTCCATTACGCCAGAGAACAGTCACTACAGAACTACGTTACAGGTGCAGTCTGGACTACTGTGGCTTTGCAGTACGTAGTTGTTGTCCATAAGCATTATTTTGAGTACTGTGGACTGGGTATTATCAATATTACACCAACATTCTAATGCTAATTTAGGCTACATTCGCCAGGCCGACGTATCCCCTTTCTCACCTGGCCAGGTACTGTCCGGATGAGGGCAGCTCGTGTTTGTTGGGCTTGTCGAAGCAGTTGACCATGTTCTGGATGAGCGCCAGGTCGGGTCGGATCATGGTGGCGGTGGACAAGGCTCGGCCAATCAGCTGCAGCGCGTCACGGATGTAGAAGTTGAGGGGTTTACGGTTGACCTCTCCGTAAGCCAGCAGGCCCGGGGGAGCGCCGATGGAGTGCAGGGCGTCCGGGCTCAGCGGCACACCCATCACCCAAAGCGTGTGGGGAGCGGTGAAGCCAATTCGGGCGGCCGCTCGCAGTACCGTGGCAACGCACTCCGGATCGGAACCAAACAGCAGCACGCTGGACGCCAGCGAGGAAGGGGCACGGCTTAGCAGCTGGGTCAGAAGCTCAGCCACATGCTCATCTCCGCCATCCTTGTCCACCTCCTCCGGGTTCGCCAGCGCCCTCTGAGGGAGGCTGAGGTTTAACGTCTCCCACAGGTGCCAACGCGCCCCGTCTGGACCGAGTCGGCCCTGACGCTGGAGCTGCTCCAGAAGTCCGGCGTCATCGTCGTCGTCTCCCCCAACACCGTCACCGCTGCCGGCGCCGGGGCAGAGAACGGCAGCGCCTCCCTGCCATCCCCCCCTCACCAGCACCGCCAGGAGCAGCTCTGACAGCCCCGAGGGGGGCAGACGGGTCGGCATCTGCAGGTGGAACCGGTTCTGGAGGGACGGAAAACAAACAGAGAAAAGAGAGAGATCTTATTTCAGCCACAAAACTTCATATTGTGTTATTGAATAAAAATAGAGCTCCTGTTCAATATAAAGCGATGTTATGTAGATCCACGTCCCCAAAGCCGAGGAGTTGCAGAACTCCCTCAGCCACCACTTGCCCACAAAGCTGAAGAACCTAGAGACATCTCCCTCCATTATGACGGAGTTGCCTCACAGTGAAAAGGGAGAAGGAGGTTTATTTGGTTAACGCTGAACTCGCACCGACCCGGCTCTCGCGGGACAAGGGGAAAGCGGCTGCCTTTGTCATTACCATGTGTATATTCGGTAGCGAGAAGAGAGTGGAGGCGCGAGAGTCGGACACGTTTGAATGAGAAACAGAACAGAGAGAAAAATCCATCAACCTCACGGAAAAACAAACAGCCTCGTAAGCGAGACGCAGGCCGTTCTTCCTGAAGGAGGGCTGAAAGAGCGGAGCCAGCTGCTGGGTTTTGATGGGAGTTGACATGACGACGCGGGGGGGATGAGAGCCGTGCGGCGGCGGTGAGGGGGAGCGTTTGAACTCGGTGGGGGGCCGCCAGCAGCAGCGTGGGGCCGGGACGGCAAAGTGGAGGAGACTCGGTGTGACCGGAATAGCTTTACGCTTTGCGGTGAGTGTTCAACGTTGGGGAGTAGATAACGGTACTTGAGTACCTCAGTGGTATCTTTGCTGGTCTACGATTCGAACCAGTGACCTTCCGGGGGTTGACACCTGTGGTAACATCACACTAACCGTGACACTACTACTAGTGTTTCAGTATTAAAGCAGTTTTTAAACATCATAGGTTTTTCAGCAACTCTTTAGTAACAGTCACGTAATCTTCACCAAGTCGCTTGACCAAAGCTGCACGAGTTTACCTCACGTCTCTCCCTCCTGCCTGCGTTTCCATCTCGTCCTTGTGCCGACACCTGCACATTACCCAACCCCGAGAGAGACGGATTTGCAAATCAGGAAAAAGAGCAGATTGTTGTTCCTGCGTCTCTTTTTTACCGCACCACTGTAGAGGCGCATTTCCATTTCTTTCAGCTACTCCTCTGACAGCAGACAGGGAGAAAACGCGATAGAAAAAAGAAAAAGGGAAGATAAAAGCGATAAGAAATGGACAACAGGTGGGCCGAGAGAGAGAGAGAGGGGGAGAGAGAGGGTTAAATCTGGGCTCAGAGGGGCGCAACGCTGCTGTTAGTTTATCTTTTATTTACTGGAACTCCCAAACGGAGTCGGTGCCAAACCCAGCCGCAGGACAATAAAAAGGCCTGCAGGTCTGATGTGGGTTTACTCTTCTTCCAGCGTTCTTCACTCCATCTGTACTCATCTCACACACACACACACACAGGTCCAGCACTGCTGCCCACCACATCCACATACTATTTACGATACGAGTGAACGCCATTGGTTCCTTCTATTTATCTGAAGATCTCATTGACATGATTACACCTACATTTACATATTATAATATACATTTATATTTTTATACATCTGACCCGAGTGTCCGAAATCCCGTTTCGTGACCACATATCGGCCGCGTCCGCTGGACATTTACCCTGCACTTAGAGAAGGAACCTGCTTAAACAGGTGTAGCTTGATCATGACGCTCGTTTACCTGTAGACGGTTAGGGTTTAAGACAGTGTTGGAGTTTGACCTTGACCAAGGTGGAAACAAGAATCCGTGGCTGGTCCAAGTTCTCCATCGATAAAGGTACCACTGAGGTACTTATGAGCAACGTATCGTCCCCAAGCATTGCTACAGCTGCCCACTGCTCCTTGACACATGCCTCAAATCCAGCATGTGGTTGTGGTGCACTGTGTGCTGTGCTGTGTTCACATTCACAAATCTCCACTCACTTTAAATCCCTTAATTTACTACTGTACTTACTGTCCAGTAAAAACACCAACCTTTCCACTGACCTCTGCTGCTGGAGTTTTGCCCACTCTCTCTCTTTCTCTCAGTGCTAAAAATGAACGCACATTTCACGTCCAGTGCGGTCAGGCGCGTGCGTGTGTGTGTGTGTGTGTTTGGGAAACATCTCCCGGCCTCGAATCCCGCGGCTCGGCGTTTCATTAACTAATATCCAGCTCGCCACATGCATGAATTTACATGATTACGTGCAGTGGAGTTGGCGCATCTTTTTGCCGCGCAGTAAATAATTTAAATAATTGGTGCACAGCAGTGGGATGCCGGCTGTTTATCTGCGATGCTCACAAAGCGGCGGCGGCAGCAGCACCACGACCGCACCATCAGCGGCTCTGACCGAGCTCAGCAGACAGACGTGGAGTTTATCTGCTCATAACCACAGCTTACATCATAAAACCCCCCGCAGACGGGCAAACGCCCTGTAAAATACCCCAGCTATTCATCAGGTAATTATGAAATTGTGCAAGTCAGATTCCACACGTGTTCCCCTGCAACCCAACAGCTAGAGGACACGCTCCGGCGCGGCTCGGTGAACACGCAGAGATGAGCGCTGGAGGTGAAAAGGGGACAGATTAGATGTTCGGACCGTCCGACATTTTTGGGGGCAGCAGTCATGCGGAGCAGTAAATCTACAACTCTATTAAATCTAGATCTCCGCTGGAGCCGTCGTGATTAATTCAGTTCTGTGTTGTAATTTATTAATTTAAACGACTCTAATAAAACGTTTCTTATCAATGAATCAACGTTATGGCGGAGAGAGGGAGCGGCTCGTGAATAAGACGAGGTACGACACGTGAAGATCATCTTCCTTTTGAAAAGCAGGGAGGTAACCCTGTTTCTAGGATAAAAAACGATGTATTTATTATGATTCACAGCCCAAGGTGATAACGAGGAACATTTACAATATTTTATAGATTCTGTAAATAAATGTATTTCTGCCGTGCTGTATTGTTTTTACACTCGAGTCTTTTGTAGATATTGAAATGTGACTTTGACAGTGTGCTGATGAACATGCTCAACAAACAGTATCCTCTAATTGCTCATTAATTTTCACTATTCTCCATAGTAATCAAATCCTATTCACCGGGAATAATTACTTTTCGTTGCAAATGTCAACATTTCTGTTGTTTTTTTAGCAAACAGTGTTCTACAGGAGCGGCGGGTTTGAGCTCCACCAGGGCCAAGGCAGTCTCCGTCTGCATCTGTTTTTAAGCGAATAGTGATGTTGAGAAGACGGAGGTGGACAGACTCGCTCCGTCACAACGCCGGACCTGCAGCAACGGGAACTAACTCTGAAGAAATTGTGCAAAATCTGCTGGAAAACGAAACCTCGAGACAACAGCGATGCAAGAGCCAAACATGCAAAAGATAAAAATAACGGGTTACGTTAGGTAGTTTTGCAGTCTAAACCAAAGAATGAACTTATGTAAGTGATCTTCTCTGACCTCGGCTCACCAGCCTGACGGCAGCCGTTGATTCTGTAGCCCCATATTCCCCCCAGTGTGTGCGAGTTCTCCACATGGTCAGCTTCCGAGGACGGAGTGGTTTTTGTGTGTGTATTTAAGGGTGACGTGGAGCTGGTAGTGACATGTGTACCAGCCCCAGCAGCATGGCAGTGCCAGATTCGCCCCCATGACCCGGCCAGAGCCACCGCTGCGCTGGAAAAGGTCAGCCAGCAAAATAAAAGTCAAGTCAACAGCACTCATGCGCTCAGACGCTGACCGGTGCTGAGTGCAGTCGAGCGCTGACCGACTCTACACGACTGCAGTGAGTCGTTATACACCCAGTACTGTCCACGTGCGTTGTGGATGAGCATTTTACGTAGTTTATTTGGTTCCGGTGATGTGGTCAACTTCACAGATGGGGGTTCAAATCCCATGAAGCTTCGTCATTAGACAGCTCCCCCCACGACTGGAGGCTTGTCGGTTCAAGTCCTGGACCGGTAAAGGTACCACTGAGGTACTCGTGAGCAAGGTACCATCCCCAAATTACTGCTCCGTGGGTGCTGCCCGTGTAAATATTATATTAAACATTACAAGAGTAGAAACGATAAAGGCCGATGTTTCTAGATGTTTCGAGATGGATATGAGACAGCATCATGTGCAGGTTTTACACCATCACTTCACATCTTGCTCAACAAAACTAGACGAGCTCTTCACTGTGAGGTGATGTTGACGGATGTAGATTGATGTATCGTCACATCCCTGTGGGTGCTTCGAGATTTGCGTTCTCGTTAGAAGACGGATCGGCACAAGCGCTCCACGCGAGTGGTGCTAAACCCACGCTGGCGTGCAGATTAAAAAGTAGGACGCCACGAGTTAAAGCGGCGCAGCGTGTCAGAGCCGCAGGGAGCCTTCATCCAAAAAACGCTAACGTGGTTAACATGCGGCAAGAGACTCTACGAGGGGGTCGGCTAGCGTAATGCTAATGAGCGCGCGTTAGCTGATCCGTGCTAGCTCTCAGCCGTTTTAAGCCGCGCTTGCAAATCCGTCCCGGAACATTTCTTTAACTCATCACATTTTGTGCGGAACGCGCAAAAACAGCTGGCAAATAAAAGCGCGATCAGGACGTGCGGCGTACGACTGATTTATCACGGAAGCATCTACGCTGCTGGTTTTTGCTGCAGAAAGTCTTCGCTTTGACAGCTGACTAATTTGAGTACACGTCGCCCCGATGTCCGGTCTCTACCGCAACGTCAGCTCGCAAAGAACATCGACGCAACGCAACACGTCGACACTGAAAATCCCACCTCCACAAATCTGTATAATGAATATCGTCAACGTAATCGACACCGTCGGTTCTAAAATTCCACTGGCTTTCATCGGCAGCCTCATCGATTGTGTCGAGCAGCTGTTGCAGCCCAACTGTGGTTTGTTCTCACCTTCCAAAAAGCCAACACCAGCTAAACCATTAGGGTCCATTAAGAGCAGCTGATTGGGTTAAGAGCGCCGAGTGATGCATTCTGGGAGCCTCCGCCTCTCGCACCAATCTTAATGGTGTACATATGTTATTAGATGTTACAAGGCGACATTCTGACCCGCTATTACTCTTGATAACATTTCCAAAATCCAATTTGCCCTACAGAGACCCAAAAGCGCTCGCCGCGAAAACGTCGGGCCTCGCCGATCCATCAGGCGCCGGGGGGGGGGCCGCCTCGCTAATGAGCTGTCTGGAGGCTTTCACACACCAAACATTTCTTTTACACTTCATAACAGCAGCGATGGCTCACATTAGAGCCGCGACTCCCAGCGCCTGACGGAGGAGCGCTGGAGAACCCGCGCCGTTACGGTTATGGATGTGGTGATTTAGCAAACGACGCCGGCCCCAAAATGCCGCACTCTTAAACATTCATGGGTTTCGGGCAAAGAGCTCGGCGACGGAGGAGGAAAATACAAGAGTATTCAGAAAAGTGTGAACTCATGCAGGTTTTGATGTATGAGTTTTTGGGGGGAAAACCTTTAAAAAGTGGAGAAACATTTCCTTTGTGCTGAAATTGGTAACCGGAATCGAAGCGGGAGCTGCGGCCTCCTCGGTAATTAGGATCATAATTTTATTTGAAAGGTGCCGCGTAACTGAGCCATAAGACCTCCACGTTAGCGCTAGCCGGCTGTCTTGAAATACGCCGTAATTAATTTTCGGGGGGGAACAAAGTGAGGTTAGAGGACGGAGAAGATTTTATCAGAAGTGAGAAAATAAGGCCGTCTGCAAAAAGCAATGAAATAGAATTATTCCCTCATCCGTTTTTCACATTTAAAAAAATCAAAATGCAAAAAAGACCTGTAACTTCTTTCGGTGTTCGTTTACAAAAGCAAAATGAAAAATGGAAAAAGCTGAAAACACCAACTCACGTTACACGTTCACTTCTCATTCAGTGCGTGACCTCATGTGAACCCTGTATCTGACCCCTCCGTGAAGGAGCAGGGGGCAGCTTTTTAGCAGTGTTGGGGACGGTACCTCAGTGGGGTCAGCCTCAAACCGGCAAACCTCCGATCGCGGGGTCAACTCCCTAACCGTCACGCCACCAACTGCCCCTGAGTTTCTCAAATGTAAAGACCGATACACAGATTAAATCATATTTCTCTACATATTTATATTTGTTGTGAAGTTTCTTTCACTTTTTTGTTAACTTCTAATTTCTATTATATAACCACAAGCGGCAATATGAGGGGCCCAAGTAGGGGTGGGCGATATATCGAATATACCGGATGTATCTCGGCTTGTTCCACGGGCGATGTAGTAAATGACTATATCGTGACCATCGAGTATAAATGCTAACGTTATTGTTAAACAGACAGCACGTACTTCGCGTTCCAGTTTTGCTTTTCTGCCGCGTCAAAGCAGACGGCTCGCTCCCCCGCCCGTCCAGAAAACTCCTAGCGCGTGCGCGTTTTGTACCGCTCTCGTGTTGCGCTTCTCTGCTCGCGGGCGCAAATGTGAAACTCCACAGCACAAAATGAAGAATCGAGTTGTGCGCGGTTGTGATAATATTGCGCGCAAACTGTATTCTTTCCTCTCTCGAATGTCTTTTTCCCTCTCGATGTGTTAAATGTCCTCGCGCGCGAAGTAGATTACCGACGAGCGGCTTTTTTTTTTTTTTTTTTTGCTCGAGTGAGATTTCTGCGCGCGCGGTTTGAAAGGGGGCGGGTTTTGGCAGTTTGGGGGCAGTTTCTACCTGTGAATCCTATTGGCCGATGGCTCCTTGTTTTGTGATTGACTGCACGCTACAGACAGTTTATATAGAAAAACCAAAGACGACGGAGGAAGAGGAACGGCGACAGGTAGATTAAACGCAAGTTATAGTTTATCGACCTTATAATTATAATTTAATAGTTAGGTCTTACACGTTTAATAAGCACGCAGTCAATGGCTCCCCTTGACCACCTGTCTGTCCCCAATATAAAGCATAAAGTTTGCTATATTATACTTTGGTTTAAAATAAAAACATTTACTAAGGCTGTGCAATTAATCGAATTTTAATTTCAATTTCAATTTCAGCTCCAAACAATCACAAAAATAATGTAATCGACAAAAAACAATTATAATTACAATTATTTTGCCACATTACGCTCTGCAGGTATACTCATATTTTGTCTTGTGTTCCGAATGACACACGCACGCGCACTAACGCACCTTCCGAAGACTGAACGCACGTGTGTGTTCTGGTGGCGGTGTACAGTCTGAGCGGGTAAAGATGGCGGAAGCAGGAGAGCAGCATAAAGTCTTAAATAGTAACACAAAGTAAAGTGTTAAATCATCGTGATTTCAAGATTGACCAAATTAATCGTGATTATGTTTTTTTTCATAATCGAGCAGCCCTAACATTTACTACGTTAAACTTTGGCTAAATTCATTATATTGTGTCATTTCATGCAACATGGGGCCGAATTTATCATTTCTACAGTGATTTAGAGGACATTTCAAGTATTGAGATATATATTGTGTATCGTGATATAGCTTAAAAATATCGCGATATTATTTTTATGTCGTATCGCCCAGCCCTAGACCCTAGCACAAGTAGCAATAAGCAGCACAATAGCAGCTGATGCAGTAAGCGTCAAATAAAGCAGTCAGGGAGAATTTTTTTTAAAAAAAAAAAAGTAAAAACGCTCTATTATGACATTATATAAATGTATGAAGCACTGTAGCGCCACCTTTCGTTCAGACAGTATCACTGTATATTTCCGTCTTCCACATATGAGTTTTGATTAACTACAGTAATCATTTCAAGACATAAGGAGTAAGAACGTAGTACAGTATGACAGGAAAAAGACCGAAAAATGTGACGTTTGTGACTGGGTTATGAAGCTTCTTTTTTGACAGCTTCAATAAGCTCCAGAAACTAACCTCTAACAGTGTTGATACAAGAACGGTCAAAGTCAAAGTAAACTTTGTCATCTCAACGATACACACGTACACAGAGAGACGAGGCGGCGTGGCTCCAGGTTCTACGGTCTCAACCGATGAGGCACATAAGTGAAAGATATATTAAAATAGACGTAATGTAAATACAATAAGTCACGTGGGCTAGAAAATATAAACAACTTTTAAACTAGAGGTAGGAAGAAGAGACTAGAATTTCAGAATTAGAGTTTTCTAGAATTTCATGTAAACTGTAAAAGCTGTTACGACATGGCAGAAATTGACGTGCCCTCTGTGCGCCGCCTAGCGATCAAAACGCTTTTTCCTTTGCTATCGCCTCAACTATTGTCTGATCACTATGATTTTCGGCCCATGGTGAGGGTCACAACATTCCTTCTTACCCTGAAAATGTCGGCCTCCTGCAGCTTACGGTTCATTCTGCACAATCCCATTTTGTAGGAGAAAAATAAATAAATAAATAATAATAATAATAAAAGAAGAAAGAGAACAATTACAAGAGGGTTCCATAAACAGTTTGTGCTTGGACCCCTTACAACAACTCAGGAACGACGGGGCACATTTCACCACAAGCTGATCTACGTACGTGACGCGTGAATCTTGAATCTCGATAACGACAATAAAGTCATTACCGAGAGCAGTTAAGCCATTAAGAGCGAATGAACATTTCCCCAAAAAAAGCCTAATAGTTTTGCGTCTGTGCGAGTTTGAGAGAGCGCTAGCCGGCAGCAGGAATCCCAGCGATAATGAGCGTTGCAGCTCCTGGACGAGGCCGAACACTTTAAACTGCACATAATTGCTTTAGAGAGACGTGCCGATAAGCAGCCAGCGATAGCAACTTTCCCCGTTCAACAATTAAGAGGGTCTGAATGCTATCGGTGCGCCGGCGGCCGGACGAGGCTCCAGACGGGCGTGGTGGTGGGGGCGGGGAGTGGTTGGGGTGAGGTCAGAGACCTCCTCACCCCACAGCTGCCCCTGGCACTGCCCGCTCAAATCAGTGAGATAAAGCGAGGCAATAACAAAGGCATCCCGGCGTTACATCCTCAGCGGTAGGCGCTTTCACGAGGCAGCGCGGAGGCGGCCTGGGACGCGCGGCAACAACGGCTTCGTCCGTTCATATGAATAAGATAAAACACGAGCTTCTTAATCGGATCAAAAGCCGAGCAGCTGATTAATATTGCCAGGCTGTTTCAGGTCAGATGTAAAGAGCGGAGTTTGATCTCGCTCTCGCTCCTTCGGCAGGACGTAGATTAACACTTCACACAGACCGGGTTTCGAACGCAAGGTAGGGATGAAAATTCAAGTGAAAAAGAATGTCGCGGAGCAACTGCGGCTGCACGATCTCCCTGCATTGTGAAGTAACGCAGAAAAACGGATGACGCGCATCGTGATGCACCGAATCGAATCGCTGACCCAATTACCGCAATCGAACAGAATCGTTAGAGCAACTGCAGGTTCAAATCCAGGGCCGGTCACTGAGGCACTCATGAGCAGGGTGCCGTCCCCAAGCGCTGCCCTTGTTAGCCGCCCGCTGCTCCTTCATGGATGGGTCAAACGCAGAGCTCACATCTGGTCGTGCTGTGGTGTGTTCACAATGACAAATAATCACTCACTTTCACCTCTAGAACCCATACTTAAGTTAAAGTAAAGAACAAGTAAATTAACTCTCGTTAAAGTTAGTTACCCACTACCGTACTACTAACGTCAGACCACTACAGTATCGGATAATACATACGTAAATATTTGCTAAAATGATATTTGTTTTTAAGTATAATTGCTGGAGTTCACACACTACTGCAGGCTTCACGGTCTTCAACCGCACAAGAGCTCGTGCATGTGAGTACCGCAGCGTGCTCGTTTGGTGAACGGAGGACACAAAAGCAGATGGTGAGACAAAACCAGGGACTTCATTAAAAAGAAATAAAACCACACACACACACAGGTTCATGTCCAAACTGAACTCCAAAACTCAAACTGACAACCAGCGTGCTCCAAGTTGATCCAACAAACTGAACCACAACCAACACTGGTCAGCATGGTGGAGCGCGGTCGCTGATCTCCGGCTCGAGCTGCCTTCAACAAAGCGGAGGAAATAAGGGACAGGTGGAAGTGAAAATAGATGACGAGTGAATTAATCAAAGCTAACAAGCACACTAAACAGATAACGAGCAAACTAAACCACGCAGCCCATAAAGAAACCCAGGAGAAAATGTGCCGAATAAGCAGACCATCTGACTAAATGAGGACAGGTGTCGCGATAATGGGTGATAAAGCGAGCTAGACGAGGCGACGGAGGAAAAAAGGCCCGAAAATCCAGGAGTGAAGCATCGGAGATGACGACCACGTGACAGTGAGGATGGTACAACCACGTGTCAGCTCTGCATTTTCACCCATCCGTGAAGGAGCAGTGGGCAGCTGACGTGGGCAGCACCCGGGGAACAGTGCTTGGGGACGGTACCTTGCTCGTGAGTACCTCAGTAGTACCTTTATCAGTCCTGGGATTCGAATCGGCAACCTTCTGATCACGCGGTGAACTCCCTAGCCGTGACGCTATCAACTGCCCCAACTCCTGCTGATGTAGTGTGTCTGAAAAGATGCAGAAAGTGCGTACTTGCACCCTAACCTCTCTGAGTGAGCGTGTGTTCTGTAGTATGCAGCATGCGATGGTGCCTGTACTGTGGTGATCACTGCTCGTCCCGGTCTGAGCGTCGACGCGGCGCGGCTGCTCTCCCTCACGAAGACTGACACATCACATGCAGAGTGCCCTCTTTCAGCTCCGCGCAAGAAAGTCTCCACTGAAGCCTTCAATTCCCCATCAGAAAAACCTAGAGGAAAATTCCGGCAGGCGGGGGGCAGACGAGGCGGCGGGGGGGACGGGCTGAACGCTCGGCGGTCCAGAACCCAACCGTGTCTTAATCTGCGAGGCATGACGCTTCACTGTCGCCTGCAATTCATGAGATGAATTTGATGAATTACCTGTTAATTATCAAGAAATGTTGATTATTATCGAGACACAGATTCATCAATCAACTTCATTTCTCTACACAATGGAGACTTTCTGTAAGTGCGTGTCCAAAACACGAGATTACAGAACAGAACTGGTGCATCTGATCAATAGTCCATTGTTTGCGAGGTGTGTTTATTTTAAAGATCAATGATGATGTATTTGAGTGAAACTGCTCCCTTCCACAGTCGCGTCCTTAAAGAATTTCCCTGGTTTTCAGACGGAGCAGGAGCAACGCCGCCGCGTCGCCACTATTGAAATGCTGCTAATCCGGACGCTGTTGGTCTGTGCTTTAGAGATAATATGATTTCACGCATGGATCAATGTTCCTTTTTTGCTTTTTACTTGACATTTGCATGGTCGACGCTCCAAAAGAATAACGCTGTGCGATCGATGGCGAGTCTCCCCCTCCCCGGAGGCTGTGCTGGGTTGTGATGGGGGTGAGGAGGAGGAGGAGGAGGAGAAGGACTGGTGCAGGGACATTTATCAGGAGGAGAGAGAGAGATGAACGCTTCAGGCAGACCAGCAGAGCCGAGTCCAGACGCTGCAGTCGGGAATGCCACAGTGATGCAGCTCTCACTCACCAACATCAGATAGTGCAGAATGAAATAGATTAGACGTAAACACTGTAGAATAAAATAATGTAGAAGTAAATATTGTAGAACCAAACAGTGATGAATTAAAACAGTGTAGAATTATGTAGTGCAAAATGAAAACTGTGTGGAGGTAAATAGTGATGTATTAAAATGGTGTAAGTTATACAGTGTAGAACTGAACAGTGATGAATTAAAACAGTGTAGAATTATGTGAGTGTAAAATGAAAACAATTATTGAAATAAATAGTGATGTATTAAAATGGTGTAGAGTTACACAGTGTAAAACTGAACAGCGATGAATTAAACAAGCGTAGAATTAAGTAGTGCAGAATGAAAACAGTGTGGAGCGTGGTGATGTATTAAAATGGTGTAGGATTACTGGCAGCCAAGAGACTAGACAGTGATGAATTAAACTAGTGTAGAATTAACACGGTGTAGAGTTACACAGTGTAGAACTGAACAGCAATGAATTAAACAAGCGTAGAATTAAGTAGTGCAGAATGAAAACAGTGTGGAGGTAAATAGTGATGTATTAAAATGGTGTAGAGTTACACAGTGTAAAACTGAACAGCGATGAATTAAACAAGCGTAGAATTAAGTAGTGCAGAATGAAAACAGTGTGGAGGTAAATAGTGATGTATTAAAATGAATTTGAGAGTTACACAAGTAGAGAACTGAACAGTGATGAATTAAACTAATTAATAGAATTAACACGGTGTAGAGTTACTGATGTAGAAGACTGAACAGCAATGAATTAAACAAGCGTAGAATTAAGTAGTGCAGAATGAAAACAGTGTGGAGGTAAATAGTGATGTATTAAAACGGTGTAGAGTTACACAGTGTAGAACTAATCAGTGGTGAATTAAGCAGAGTAGAATTGAAATGGTGCAGAGTTACAGAGTGTAGAACTGAACAGTGATGAATTAAACCAGTGTAGAATTAAGCAGTGTAGAATTGAAATGGTGCAGAGTTACACAGTGTAAAACTAATCAGTGATGAATTAAACCAGTGTAGAATTAACATGGTGTAGAGTTACACAGTGTAGAACTAATCAGTGGTGAATTAAACCACTGTAGAATTGAAACGGTGTAGAGTTACACACAGTGTAGGAGCTAATCCAGTGGTGAATTAAGCAGGGTAGAAATTGAAATGGTGCAGAGTTACAGAGTGTAGAAGACTAATCAGTGATGAATTAAACCAGTGTAGAATTAAGCAGTGTAGAATTGAAATGGTGTGGGGATTACACAGTGTAAAAACTAATCAGTGATAGGTTAAACCACTGTAGAATTGAAATGGTGCAGGATTACACGATTATTAGAACTAATCAGTGGTGAATTAAACCACTGTAGAATTGAAACGGTGTAGAGTTACAGAGTGTAGAACTAATCAGTGGTGAATTAAGCAGGGTAGAATTGAAATGGTGCAGAGTTACACAGTGTGGGGAACTAATCAGTGGTGAATTAAACCACTGTAGAATTAAGCAGTGTAAATTGAAATGGTGTAGAGGATTGCACAGTGTAAAACTAATCAGTGATAGAATTAAACCAGTGTAGAATTAACATGGTGTAAGAGTTACACAGTGTAGGGCAGACAGTGATAGATTAAACCAGTGTAGAATTAAGCAGTGTAGAATTGAAATGGTGCAGAGTTACACAGTGTAAAATAATCAGTGATGAAGATTAAACCAGTGTAGAATTAACATGGTGTAGAGTTACACAGTGTAGAACTGAACAGTGATGAATTAAACCAGTGTAGAATTAAGCAGTGTAGAATTGAAATGGTGCAGAGTTACACAGTGTAAAACTAATCAGTGATGAATTAAACCAGTGTAGAATTAGCATGGTGTGGGGATTGCACAGTGTGAAGACTAATCAGTGGTGAATTAAACCACTGTAGAATTGAAAGCGGTGCAGAGAGGTGCACAGTGTAGAACTAATCAGTGGTAAGATTAAACCTGTAGAATTGAAAAGCAGTGCAGAGTTACACAGTGTAGAACTAATCAGTGGTGAATTAAACCAGTGTAGAATTAAGCAGTGTAGAACTAATCAGTGGTGAATTAAGCAGGGCAGAATTGAAACGGTGTAGAGTTTCGTAGTGTAGAACTAGTCAGTGATGAATTAAACCAGTGTAGAATTAAGCAGTGTAGAACTAAAGAGTGATGAATGCATTGGTGCAGGCGTAGAAGTGTAGAAGTGAACAGTGTAATAAGTGTAGTAGGGACGGTTGAAGATAAACTGCAGTTTTGTCAGGATATTACAGTAAAGTGGCGTTTTCCAGCGTTTTGGTTTTGATGTTAATGTGAAGAAATGAGACGCAGAGTTGGTATCGCCGAGGATTTGAGTAAACAGGTAGAACGAATACGGGGTTTGGGCGCTGTGTTTATTAGTTCAGGTTAATCAGACGCCAGGGCGTCTGATCAGGTTAAGCGTGACTACACAAACACAGATAAACATGTGAAAGCGTAAACGAGGACAAACATTCGGCAAGACTGAAGCTGCTGCTCTCACAAGGTCATCCAACATCATAATCACGCATCTTTACACAAACCCCGCCACGTCGTCGTCACCTCAACTATCTGATTATACAACAAGAGGAGGCCGGGTTTTAATCATAACAAGCGGCAAAAATACCGTTTGACAGTTTCATTCCTGACCTCCAACCAGACCTTTCGAAGTGAGAAGCATGAAACATCTGCTGCTGCTATAAAACAGACCTCACGCTCAAGTATGAACCAGCGTAACCGTGAGCACGACGTCCGATCAAGGTTTTCATTTCGGAAGACATGCTGGACTGTAAGTGTGCGTATGATGAGCAGTGATGAGTCAGCAGTTAAAGAAGATTGTGAACTAGCGTTCATGCAAAATAAGCAGACTGTTTGGTACTTACAGGACAACGCCTTGGCTCCGTGATCAGAATTTTGCCAGTTCAAGTCTCAGACCCAGTAAGCGTGCTCATGAAGCGGTACTGACCCCGAGCACAATGACAGATACCGTATATCTTCTAGTGGTGGCCCGTCTCTTATTGACGCCCGTTTCCAATAACGGCCGGGTTTGAAGATGTCGCGACAAATAGACGCCGGTCTCCTTTAAGCGCCGGTCTGTAGTAAAAGATCACGCTGGTGGCATCATTGGCAAGAAAGTTCAGCAGACGTCTACCGTACCCGTTTTTCATGCTTACGGTAATACGGTAAACTGCTTTAATAATACCGTACCGCTGTACTGATCATTTCATTAAATCCTGAAATGTTCATCCGCTGTTGTTGCCTACATTTTGTGGCCGTAAATACGGTACCATACCGTGTTTTACTGCCAAATGAACCCCGTTTACCCATCACCCTTCCGTCTGCGAGGCGAACAATAGCCGGTCTCCAACAACCGCCGGTCTCTTTTAAACGCCGGGCCGTCCGGATAATTTTTGGAATAAACGCCGGGGCTACTATTGGAAGACATACGGTAATCACTCACTGTATTTGTTTGAAACAGTGCGTTGGTGTTAAACACGAGCACGAACCCTTTTAATCTGAGCCTGACTCCTTTCACTGCAGCTCTATCCAGAAAATGACCATCATCAGCCAGAATAAAATGCTTGTCTCTGCTGTATTTTCCAGCAGTGCACCTACAGCTTCACCGCGCGTGAGAGAGAATGCGAGCGAGAGGGGCATTAATCCAGCCGCGCTGCCAGCTGTTTGGTAAACGGCTAATTCGGAAGCGTGTCAGAAGCAAATCTTCAGATTAGTCCACGCTGCCGCTCCCGTGCCACAATGCATCAGGATTATAAAAGGCAGGAAAACAACACACACCGATAAACACACGCACACCTCATTTGTGTTCCAGTCCGAATGTGCATTTCTTGTGATTAAACAGTAAAATACTGGATGACTAAATTCTCCCCCAACATTCACGTTTAATAGTGTAGCTGCTAGCGCTGCACGAAACGGAAAATCTCACGATTCGACTCAGTTCCGACTCGTTTGAAAATCCATTCACGTTCATAAGCAATTCACGATTCGATACACAGATGAATTTGATTGCGGTGTCGCGTTACTTTTCCCATTCTGTCTTGGCCAATGTGGACTCCGTCCTCCGACTCCATCTCACAGCTGCCAAGCGCGCCCTGTGATGCGATGAACATTGGTAGCCAATCAGAAGCCACTTCTGCCAACTCATTCACCAATCACCAACACCTGCTCGCTAAAAAACAGCTTTCTGTAACAGCGTAGAGTTGTGCCACACTGCATCAACGTTTTTGGGGCAGGTGGTGGTGGTGTAACGGTGAGGGAGTCGGCCCTGTGATCGGAGGGCAGCCGGTTCAAGTTCCACACCGGTAAAGGTACCACTCACGAGCACGGTACCGTTCCTAAGGGCTGCTCCCCGTGTGCTGCTCACTGCTCCTTTCTGGACGGGTTAAATGCAGAGCTCACATTTAGTTGTGGTGCACCGTGAGCTGTGCTGTGTTCACTCACTCAAATGCGCTGAACAGAGGAGTTCAGTTAGTAGTGTTGTAACTCGTTAACTACTGCCCAACGCTGCTGAGAACCTACACCAACATACGTTAAGGAGAGCTCTGAGTGTGTGTGTGTGTGTGTGTGTTCAGGGACTGGATGGCCTCGCCAGAAGGTGCAGGAGTCTGCGGTGGGCATCGCTGCCTTCACCCTCATCAGCCATACCCAGCGGGCACTAACCCAGCCTGACAGCCCAGAAAAAACACTTCCACTGTGTGTGTGTGTGTGTTTATCCTTAGCTACTGATTCCTCCATCTCCACCGATGAGTTCCACACAGCAGCAGGACCGCAGCAAACAAAATCCTGACAACCTTGAGGTCCGCAGCAAAGGTGACACAGAACGGCAGCAGAACGCAGATTTCGATGAATTAATCTGCCAGTAAAGGAGCTGTAGAGTTTTACGATCTCGCCGCGCCGTTTCTTTTACCCGGACAACGTAACGCGGTTGATGTGTCTCCAGTTTTACGGTTTGGCAAGTGGAATTAAAACCCGATAAAGCGGTTCGGCAGGTGTCATTAATCCTGACGCGTTGTTCGTGAGCTACGAGCGCACGGACCGACGTCGGTGCGGCCGGAAGCTGAGCCGTTCCTCACATCTCCGTGACGGCTGGAGAGAGGACGGAGGGTTTGCGGCCCAGCAGGTGGAATCCCGTACTTATGGTCTTACGGATGAAGACTAACGTTACAATCCCCGTCCTGCAAATGTGCCCTGAAGGGATGAAGAGCGGCGAGCTGTAAGTCCTCATCATTAACGTGTCGGATATTACGAGCTGCGTCACGGCGCCTTAAAGGAGCACTCGCTCGCTTTTACCACGTTCACTTCATATTCAGCACATCCATCAAGGAGCTGAGGGACAAGTGCCATTTCACTGAGGTACTCATGATATACTCAAGGTACCAGTCCTTAACCACTGCCCCTTCACGATGGCTCAAATGCAGCTGGCAGCGTAACGGTCAGGGTGTTCAGTGAAGGTTGCACTGAGGACGGGTGAAAACGCTGGACATTACGCGCTGCGTCACGGCGCTTCAAAAAGAGCACTCGCTGGGTTTTAAGGCACTAACGCGGCTGGCGACGAATAAAAGCCGACGGGGACGTTTAGCGGCGCAACTGAAGCTGCTGACGCTCAGAGGCAGAAGACAGATAACATTCTTGCAGAGAGCGTCGGGGCAGAAGATAAGACAAACGTGATGGAAGAGAAGCCGGAACACAAAGGGGGAGCGTGCGAGGAAGACGGCAGTGTGAAAATGACTCACACACACGCTGATCTGTCTTCGCATCAAAAGTGGAAATGATGCTAAACTGTAATTCCCACTTATGCAAATCCACACCGCGCTGGTTAGAAGCTCTCCGCCAAAACCGGGGCCGACGCCGCTCGCTTCCCGCCAGACCGATTGCGAGAAACGTTCAAAGGGTCTCTGATGGAGGAATTTAGATTCAGACGCCACATGGCTTCAAACTGCTGCAAGGCTTTTAAAACGGTTTTTGCCGCTTTCTGTCACGCAGATGTGACGGCTATATTAGGGCTGGACGATACCACCCGAAATTCACATCACGCTATTTGATATTTGTTAATCAAACTCGGAAGGAACCAAGAACCTCTGGACCAAGAGCTTGTGGGTTTGAATCCCATCTCCAGCACTAGCACCACTAGGGCAGACGGTAGCGTAAAGGTTATGGCGCTTGGTGCGGTCGCGGCTACGTTTGCATTTACGGTAGCCTACGCTGCATTCACAGCCACACGGACAGCCTACCTGCGTTAGGTTAACTGAACTCGGGAGACGGAGACGGATTCCGGAGAAATATCTTCACGTTAGTCAACCAGTGGATTTAGCGTAAATATTGGAGTAGAGCGGTCAAAACAGAAACTTTTAACATTCTGCTGGAATTGAATTCCTCACCTCAAGAAAGTCACGTTTTTAGGATGGAAAGGGTAAGTTTTTCAGCCAAATTTATTCCCAACACTACAGTATAGACCTTCCACTGTTTCAAAACACTAAAAACCAAAAAATCCACAATTTTACCCCACGCAACATAAGCGCTCGTTTTTCTGGGAAACCTCCGTTGCGACAAGCGACTGGTTTTGCCGTGGAGGGTCACATATTTCCGACGTGTTGCCCAGGATTAATCAGTAAGATCGTTTTTTAAAACGCACAATAAAAAGCCGGAATCATTTCTCTAACTCGCCCTTTAGCGCCGCGCTCGTAAAACCCAAAAAGAGCTGCAGCGTGTTGTTTGGTGACTCGTCCGACATGCTGCTGTCTGTGCTGCAGGGCCCTGTGGAGTCTGCAGGGAGACGCTTGGCATGGAGACCGGCCACAAGCTCAGCGCCAGCTCCAGAGTCGCACCGTGCCAGAGTAAAGACAATGAATCATCTGAACAGCGAGATCGCAACTCCACTTTGATTCATTCAGCCAGACTCTCACAGAGAGAGACGGAGGGAGAGCGAGAGAGCGTTGGGCGAAATGAAAACTCAATCGGCTCACGTACGGCCGTGCTGTTTAATCCCGCAGTTTTGAAAAAGGGAAAAAAGGGAGATTTTAATTCCAAAAGTTCACACACACACCGGAGACTTGGGCGAGGTGTAAGGTCAGTGGCGAGCGGACGCAGCTCTATTAGAATTGATTGGGGTTCCGCGTATGGATATGGATTTGTATTTTTTTTTGGAGAATAGCTTTTCTCGAAGTCGGCCTACGTCCATTTTTTTCCCCGAGTCTTTCACGTTTTTCCTCCATCTATCATCACGTCTCACTTTTAAATTAGCTGGGTGGAGATAATCACTTCAGGTGTGTGTCTGCCCGGAATTTATCGAGCTCATTTAAAAGTTTCAGATGTGATAAATTGAGGCCACGTTTGGAGTTCATGCCGTTTTATCTCTGTGGCATTTTTATATTTATTAATATTTCACGGCTCTGCGGAAACGGAGCGGCTTGTTGTTTAGGACGCAACCGACCGACATCTTTCTACTTACTTCCTCAATTACTTTTGATGGGTCGGAGAATTCCGGGCTTACAGACGGGCATTAAAGCCGTATCCAGATGGCATTAAAGGGGCGGCGTTAAGGCGTGTTTTTTTTACTCCCGTTCGCTGGCTCCAGGCACCTCAGAGACCCGTCGCCCACGGCAACAGTCTCAGAGTCTCACCTGCCCGCGGTTTCGGCCACACCCCCTCACATCCCCCCCCCCCTCCCCCTCGCCCGGTCGGTCTTATCTCTGCCCTGCACATGTGAGAGATTACGCCGCATCTCCTCCAGGTATTTCACGCCGTATTTACCTCCGTCAGCCCCCTCAGCGCAGCCGCGCAGACGCAACACAATCGCGCAGGAAGGCCGGCGACGGTCTGCATTGTCTAGGCAGGTGGGCAGGTGGGCAGGAGGGCGGGTGGCTCAGCAGCGGGGAAGGGAGGGGGATTTCGGCTGGGGAAGGGCGGCGCTCGGTTTGTTAAGTGTGGTTTTAACGCCGGTCTGCGCGCGATGCTGTTTCTGCTGATGCGGGATGTGATGACGCAGGACCTGCGCTGGGTTTAGCCTTCACTTGGGGTTTAAGTCTCATTCTTGCAGCTTTCGCATCAGCGAAACCACATGAACCCGCTTTCCAACGTCTGCATGAAATTTAACATGACTTTTGACGCTAAAGTATCCCTTTAATAACGGTTAAAATATTTTCGTGGCGTTTCTCGTGGCGCACAGTACGCAGGGAGTCGCGTTTGGGGAACGGAACTTGCTTACGAGTCCCTCGTTTCGCTACCTCTACCGGCCTGGGACTCAAACCAGCAACCTTCTGATCCCAGGGCCGCCTCCATGGGCCCCTGAGCAAGACCCTCTAGCCCCACGTTGCTGCAGGGAGACTGTAATCAGGAGATGGAAGTTGGCGGCGTAACAGTTGGGCGTTCACCACGTGGTCAGGAGGTCGCCGGTTCAAATCCCAGACCGGTAGAGGTACCACTGAGGTACTCATGAGCAGGGTACCGTCCCCAAGCACTGCAGGTCAGCCGGCCACTGCTCCTTCCCGGGTGGGTCAAGCGCAGAGCTCACATTTGGCTGTGGTGCAGTGTGCGCTGTGTTCACTCGCTTTCACGTTCAGGATGTTAGTTGTGTCAGGTTCGTTCGAACGCGTCCACGGCTTCTCTTAATGAACACATTTGGTTTCGCACAACCGGGTTCAGCACCGGTGAGATTCTGCCACACAATGAAACAATGGATAATTATGGGAATCTGCAGAGGAATCTCCATTCAATATTACGACATCTGCAGGAATAACGCCAGCCGCCCCGCGGCGTGCCGACTGCCCTCCACGTGGCTGCGCCGGGTGACGCTTTGTTAATGGTGCTGTCAGAAATTTGGGGTTTCTTCCTTCCAAAATCAATTTTTAATCAGCAGCATGATAATCACCACCACACAAACACGGTGCTCTGCAAATGAACTCATTTCCCCCCGACCACATATGACCACCGCGACTGGAGCAATATAAAGACGGACGCTGACCGACATTACATCTGGCCGGTTGGGGAGCGCATTAACGGCTCTGTATCGGCGCCGCTCCAGACCCCGGTGCAATATGCGCCGGCCGATGTGCGGTGGAAATAAACAGCCAGACGTAATTCGAGTGAAAGTGACAGAGCTTATAAACTCACACACAGTAATGATGAGTTATTTTAAGGCTGAAGCGTAACGTTGCTGAAGCGTCTAAACTCGAAATATGGGGCTGGAGCGTCCGGCTATAAACAACAAGAATTCACGAGGCCTGCGCCATGAAAATCTGCAACTGGCTTGTTTAAGAAACTCATAAAAATTGCAGATTCATCCTGGTGCTGTAAATCTGACTTGTTATTAATTCGGGGGGAGGCGAGAGTCTGAAGGGTTGGAGATCATTTATATTTACCCATCAGATGCCGACGAGATGATTTCACACGAAGATGGACACACACCGGGCTAATTAAGCCTGCCCAATCGGCTGATACGCTGCATATATTTACGTTTCGATGATTTGTCCAACGTGGCCAGCTCATCGGTAACGGTCGGGGCGTTCCGAACCGGTAAAGGTACCACTGAGGTACTCGTGAGCAGGGTGCTCCTCGGGTGCCGCATGTCAGCTGCCCGCTGCTCCTTCACGGATGGGTCAAATGCGGAGCTCACTTGAGGACGTGGCGCAGTGTGTGCTGTGCTGCGTTCACAATCACACATGATCACGCTCTCAAAGAAATCTGATGAAAGAACGCCGGGGTTAGACGGACACGCGGCTAAACGGGGTTTAGATGGACACCAGACTGTAGCAGCTTTCAGGACCAGCCTGTTTCCTCAGTCGATTAACACTCCCGTGTGTTCCAGCACAAACCCGGCACACGCTCACTCGCAGCATCTGTTCATCAACATTTAAGCAGCAGCAACAGCTTCGAGTCAGAATAACGTCTTCTGCAAAACAACACGAAGGGCCGGGTTCTTAAAAGCTGTGTAACATTAACATCATCTTAATGGCTGAGGAGCGCGTTCAGCGTCACACTCCATCATTCTTTATTCTTGTTATGTCACGATGTTTTCGGGAGCGCGGCGGCAGCGGCAGGATGATGAGGACGAGGAGGAGGAGGTCTGGATCTAATCTCGTTACTGAGAGCCTCCGACATCTGCAAGGCTTTTACCTGCACTTCATCTACAGAGCGACACAACGGCTTCTAGCATCATTTTAACGCCGTGTTGTACAGAAAAGGATCACGGTGGACGAACGTTCCTCTGTTCAGCATTGGCTTATCAACATTAGAGCAACATCGGGACACAGCAAATCGCGAGTATAATCGTGACGTAATATTATAACGATGCCACTTCTGCCGTTATCGCAAACGAAGCGACGACGCCATTTCCATTCGATTCGGTTCAGGAGCCGGCGATCGACATGAACAATATCACATGCAGAGCTGAAACGATTAGTCGAATAACTCGAATAATTCCATTACAAACAATGGTCGAGGCAATTTCTCTAGAATCGAAGCTTCGTTTAAGTCATTTAAATCGCTACAGCGTGCGCCGCCTGCGTTTCACACGGACGCTTATTAATGACGCACAATATTTTCAGCGGCGCGATCGAGGCGAGAATAGATCCCTGTGTGTGTGAACGTATTCGTGAGATATTCCGTGCACAAAAACAGAAGTAAATGCATAAAAACGCATAAATGACTTTTTTTGTGACGTAAACACGCACGCTGTTTGTAAGCGCCATTACTCGCTAAAACGCTCAGTTTCCGTCAAAACGTCCTCTTTATTACGGTCAAAACGCATATTTTAGCTGATAAATAACCACAACAACCAGCGTTCTACTCACAATACAGACATTTATTACGATTTTCCCATCAATTTTTTTTTCATAGTTCGTTCCAGAACGCGCTGAACCCTTTATTGTGACGCGGCTCCGAGGCGTGCGCAGGGGATTGTGGGAAATGCAGTTCTCTTCCAGAAAGGCCAAAAGCAACTCATTTTATTGGTCAAATTGGTTCAAAATGACCCTTGAACTTCACGTTTCTTCATCTTCAATTGAATACAACAACATAAAGCGTATTTGACTAACTTCTACTCACACTACAATAAGCCTAATAACAAATGTAGTCATTTTTATTTACTTTGTTTTAATCCAATCACTCGATTAATCGATAAAATAATCGATAGATTACTCGCTTACAAAAATAGTCATTTGTTGCACCCCTAATCACATGCTGATTTAACACCATCACGACTCATATCAAATCACAAACAGCTGCTAGAATATCATCTTGCCATCAGACATCACAACATGTATGATGTCTGGAATATTCTGCATCGATGCTATGGACTTGTTGATTGTTGAACTGATGTATCGTTACACCACTATTCCACAGCCGGGACGCTGCTAGCATATGGGAGCTCTTTGATCGAATTTTTGAGCATTTTAATTTGGAAAAATGGGTCTTGCCAGTATCGGACACACAGCTGATGCTCCAGTGGTTATGATACTCACCCCTGGACCAAGAGGTTGCGGGTTCAAATCCCTTACGCCAAAGTTGCTCTGAGGAAACTGGAATGTCATGCTTTCCTAGTCGAGCCTATCAAATTCTTTGCGGTATATACTGATCCTAATCTGCACAATTATATTAGAGGCTATTAAAATGACTAATATTAAATATCTGAATCCAGTTGAATTCATTACATTTCCAACTATTCACATGAAAGTCCTGAAGAAACCCAAAAGCGTCTATTGTGTACACTGTAATCCCGGATTAGCCGAGTTTACTAGAAACCCGCGTGGAAACCCGTTCCCCTAAACCACAGTTTTTACACATGCTGAAACTAAACAGGTTACGTTGTACTGACATGGACAATCATTAGTCTTTACTAAACATGATCAGTTCACTTAACTCATTTTCTTTGCATCCCCAAGTTGTTTGAAATCTTAAGCTAAACTTACATACACATTGTATTCATCACTACTTGTATTCATTTGTTAATTTAAATAACGTGGGTTCTTCAAATGTAATCAATACCATTTTTGTTTTTGTAATAAATACTTTAAACAAAACTATGGAAGCTCATTTCCGCCACTAAAAGAAAAAAAATCGAGCTCGAGATAGAAATTACGAGACGAAAAGTCGAAATTCTGAGATAAAAAGTCGTAATTCTGAGATAAAAAGTCGAAATTCTGAGATAAAAAGTCAAAATTACGAGAAAGGAAGTGCGCATGCGTGCCAGTGGTGCTAAACTTGCCGAAGTCACTTGCCGAAGACCATTGTTAAATGTTTTATCAGCTGAGCTAAATTACGTGCGACGACGCGGCAGTTTATCAATCTACGACAAGCCGCAGCTTTACAGGTAAGGAAACTATTTCACAGAACCTGACTTCTACATATCCAAACTAACCCTTTAACTTTAAATACTAACATACATACAGCACATATTGTGCTTATACATTTTCACTGTATGCTACGACAAAAATAAATAAACACATTGGTATCAACACTGCCCTCCAAAAGTTTGGAAACGCCCCTGGCAAAGTGGGGTGTTGGACGATATCAGCATAAATCCTCATCATTTTTTGGTGCAAATACATTAAAGTAACTTGACATTATCTTTGGATTCCAGCAATAATCATTTTTATTGTGATTTCATAATAATGGCAGTATATCCATGTCAGAGTCAGACGTGCCCCTCTGCCAGCTGTGATGTCTGGTTACTGGTTTAAACGTGGTCCAGGTTTTTAAAAGATTTTTGGTCAGCACACCTTAATAACTTCAACAACTGATTGGTTCATCGACAGCTCGGACGCCCAGATGATGCAGAGCTGTAACAGCTGCTAATGGTGGATATTCTGATGAATCCAAAATTGAAGTATTTTCTATGTACACACTGTTTATGTAATAAAATATCAAAGTCAAAGTAAACTTTGTCATCTCTTCTATATATTGTACAGACGTACAGAGAGACGAGACGACGTGGCTCCAGTTTACACAGTGCAAAAAGAAATAGAGAACAAAGAACAGATAGGGCAGATGGAATAAACAAGATATAAATAAATATACATTTTAGGCTAAAAGTGGAAATTGACTGTCAGTTTTCAATATGAAAGATTACGACATCCAGTCTATTAATAGAAGTGTATTCTTAAAAAGTCTGGCTGAAATAATTTAAGTTTGCACAGTTATAGCAGCTTCGGAGAACCGTTCTGTGCAATAATTTTCAATAATTTGTGCAAATATAGTTAGTTAAAAAAAAGTGACCAGTGAAATATACACGTTTAACGGTTGTGCAAATAGTAGAGGCAGTGCAAAAAATTGTGCACTATTACGGCAACGTCGTAGCAATAGCAATATGTTTTGGTCGTTTGTCTTGTCCCTTATCAGTGCAACATTATCACAAATGAAAAAGGATTCATGGCAACACTGTCCAAAACCCCACTTTGCCAGGGGCGCGTCCAAACTTTTGGAGGGCAGTGTAAATAACTGCATATTTGCAAGAGGCACAGCGGAAATTGTTAGTACGGCAAGGGCCTCCTTTAAGAACACCAACCTGTATAGTGACCTACACTTACACCTTGACTCTGGCCGCATCGGAAAGTGACTGAAAATGATGAAGTTATGGCTGTTCACGGTAGACTCGGGTGTTGGTGGCCTAGTGGTAGGACACTCACCTCGGGACCAAGAGGTTGTGGGTTCCAATCCGACCTGTGGCGTTACCAACATTGGGTCCCTGAGCTAGACCCTTAACCCTAAGTTGCTCTCGGGGGAACTGTCCCTGAAATTAGGAAACGTAAGTCGCTCTGGACAACAGTACCTTGCTACTGAGTGCCTCAGTGACTTGACACTAGGGATGCACCGATCCGATACGTGGATCGGATATCGGCCCGATAACCACTCAAACAGCTGGATCGGGTATCGGTGGCATGGGGCCGATCTGTGGAGCCGTTCTGTAAATTGCAGGTTTTCTACGGTTGCGTATGCGTGCACGCTCGGTTCGCGCGACATTCACGCTAATTCCTACATATAGAAGTGACAGTGAGCAGAACTATATGTATAAGCAAATGATATTCTTTTATTTTCTTTAACAACACCAGCTCTAGCTCGCCATCTTTGCGTTCCTCGCTGTGTTTGTTAGCGCGCGCGTCCGCCACGGAGAAGTCGAACATTCACAAAAGTTCCGTCAAATCTTCCCCTTTCTTACAGACAACACTTAGATTTTAGCTGATAACTAGCAAAAAACAACCAGCGTTCTACTCACAATGCAGCCGTTTACTCGATGTTTTCATTGCCAAACGACTCTCGTGTGGAACGCCATCCTGTCAAAAATGAGTCCAAAATGAGATGTAGGCTAAAATGAGTAAATTATTCAGATTTTTTTTTTTTACATTCTATAGCGTTAGAGAGTAAAAAATTCATATAGAAAGATGCATTATTTGTTATAAAATGATTTTATTCTATAGCCAGATGGGTTCCAAATGGATAAAGAAGTGTGTCCACCTGGCACTAACCTTATTTTTCTTCATAGTACTAAGCCAGAAAATATCTCTTCATCCAATAAAACAGACACTGTCCTTATGTCCTAAACACAACATCATAAAGCATGTATGGTCTATAATAAGTCTAATAACAAAGGTACAGACAAACGCCCCAAATTCTCTTAGGACTGTAAAGGTAAAAACTAAAAAAACCTGGTATCGGATCGGTACTCGGGATCGGCCGATACTCAAAGCCCAAAATATGGGCATCGGTACTGGAACTGAAAAACCTGGATCGGTGCGTCCCTACTTGACACAGCATTTCTTTACATTACTTTCTGATGAGTCTTTGATAAGTGGACTTTTCGAGCATTAATGGAGTTAAACGTGCACACACTCTTGGTGTAAGCAGGGAAAGGGTACAGTTGTACTGTAGCTCCCATGTTTTCACCTGTAATGTTTTAACAGGTAACCTCTCTGATACAAACTCACAGTACTTCCACTTCCACTGCATCTTTATCCCGACTGACAAACAAATGTAGCCGGTAAATTACGAATCACCGTGTTAACACCTGACTAATATTACCACGGTAGCCCTGCTAACGGCCGCGTCCTTTGCCAAGTTTGTTACATTAACAGCAGCGTTGGGAGTAACGCATTACAAAAGTAACGAGTTACAGTAACGGATTACTTTTTGCTGTAACGTAGTAATGTAAGGCACTACTTATCAATTTTCAGTCATATTTTACTCGGTACATGTTCAGTAATGCGTGCGTTACTGAATAGTGTAATTTACGGAATGCGTAATTTACTGAAAAATTTTAACCAAAATTTAGTTGAGCCCCTTGCACAGTGCATCACGTAAGGCTTGCTTCTCCGGTGAGATGACTACAGAAGACAGTACTTTTGCGAGGTGGACGTTTGCGCATTACTTTGAGTTCGTCAGGGATGAAGACAAAAAAGACTGTTTTAGTCAAGAACAATCTTTACCCTGAAGAACTATCGACGTCGAGAAATAGCACTAGCGATTTGAAGAAACACCTCGAGCATTATGCACGACTTATGTTGAGAATCTCTTGAATTCAAAGAGAATAAAGGAATGACAATCGTAAGAAAAATGCATCTTTTCTTGTCATTACAGTAAACATTAATGTGGGATATAGTTTTGTTTTGTTTAATAATGAACAAGCCTAGACTTCATATTTATTCCACCTCTATTATGATGTTATTCAGATTCTGGTCATTTTTCATTTTGGCTGTTAATGTTTCTTGAATTGTCTCTTAAGCCCTCACTTTGCCAGTTATAATAATCATATTGTTTGTAGCCTGGTTAGCACATAATCATTATGCTACAAAACATCAGCTTTTACCGGGCGTGTAATGATCTGCAATATTTTTTCTCATATTCGAACGTCAGGTTATATCTTCACAGTTATTCTGGTGAAAGTAACTGAGATGTTACAGAAGTCATGTAACGATTACAATTCTGAGACAGTAATATTGTAAGGTAGCGGATTAC